>CAKNXH010061579.1:6081-25433 GCA_932178445.1 Andricus quercusramuli
GGAAAGAAAAACCGGTGCTGTATCATAATTAAAAGATGTCGGATTTTTTTGGCATACTGGTCCATAACACCAATCCTTTGACAGAACCAATCTGTATAGTTTGTTTATTCCTTTGTTGTGTCTTCTTCCAAACATGTTTCATGATTAGCTGATTTTCATTAATCTTGACCAGGTAAGAAATTTATTAGAAGATGTTGGCTTTTGTTGGTGTACTGGTTTATAACGTCAATTTTGTAAAATAACCCATCTTTATAGTTGGTTTGTTCCATTGTTGTATCTTCTTCGAACCATGTTGTATGATTAGCTGGTGTTCATTAATGTTGACCAGTTCAGAAATTTATTAGAAGATGTGTAATGAAACTGTCAATTAATATGATGTCAATTAATAAAATAGGAGTATCAACTAATAAAATAGAGCAGCATGTCTTATAATCTAAATAGTTGGTCTAAATTTTAAACTTATATGGGAAAGAAAAGCCGGTGCTGCATCATAATTAGAAAATGTTGGATTTTGTTGGTATACTGGTTTATAACGTCAATTTTTTAAAATAACCCATCTTTATAGTTGGTTTGTTCCATTGTTGTATCTTCTTCGAAACATGTTGTATGATTAGCTGATATTGCTTAATGTTGGCCAGGTAAGAAATTTATTAGAAGATGTGTAATGAAACTGTACTGTCAATTAATAAAATAGGAGTATCAACTAATGAAATAGAAGCAGCATATCTTATAATCTAAATAGTTGGTCCAAATTTTAAACTTATATGGGAAAGAAAAGCCGGTGCTGCATCATAATTAGAAGATGTTGGATTTTGTTGGTATACTGGTTTATAACGTCAATTTTTTAAAATAACCCATCTTTATAGTTGGTTTGTTTCATTGTTGTATCTTCTTCGAACCATGTTGTGCGATTAGCTGATGTTCATTAATGTTGACCAGGTAAGAAATTTATTAGAAGTTGTGTAATGAAACTTTAGCGTCAATTAATAAAATAGGAGTTTTAACTAATAAAATAGCAGCAGCATATCTTAAAATCTAAATAGTTGGTCCAACTTTTAAACTTATATGGGGAAAAAACCGGTGCTGCATCATAATTAGAAGCTGTTGGATTTGGTTGGCATACTGGTCCATAACACCAATTCTTTGACATAAGTTATCTGTATAGTTTGTTTGTTCCTTTGTTTATCTTCTTCCAACCATTTTGTATTATTATTTGACGTTCATTAATATTAGAAGATGTTGGATTTGATTGGTATGCTGCTCCATAACATTAATCCTTTGAAAAAACCAATCTGTATAGTTGGTTTGTTTCACTGTTTTATGTTCTTCGAACCCTGTTCTATGATTAGCTGATGTTAATTAATGTTGACCATGTAAGAAACACAGTAAAAACTAGGCATTCATTTTTATCTGCGATCCTTTTTTGGGCGTTCTAATATGATCTCACAAATAGTCTTATTTTAGTACCAGTTTCTGTCTTGTTTAGTTTGCTAACTTCAGATTGAAAAATGATCCGAGATAGCGAACTAAATTGATTCAGAGGGCGCATTGTTTCAATTTTTCCAAACTTCACTCTTACAAAAAACAAAAAATAGATGAAATTAAAAATTCGTAAAAATTAGTGTTGAACCGTCACACTCAGACGTCGCGAACTTCAGCCCTATGGGTTACGTTGGTTTCTAAACTTGACAGATTAGAATTTGTTTGATCAGATTTAGTTATTAACAGATGATCCTCATTTCGAGCCTATTTCAATCCACAAATCGACCTTATTTTGCTAGATTGGTGGATCAAACTGAAGTGGGATTGTTTTTTTGCGTGAACTGTTTTAATACCGAATTAAGTTCTAAATCGAATCCTAGTTTTTACAGTGTTCTCCCAAACATGTTGTATGATCAGCTGATGTTCAGTAATGTTGACCAGATTAGAAATTTATTAGAAGATGTGTAATGAAACTGTAGTGTTAATCAATAAAATAGGAGTATCGACTAATGAATTAGCAGAACCATATCTTATAATCTAAATAGTTGGTCTAACTTTTAAACTTATATGGAAAAGAAAAGCCGCTGCTGCATCACAATTAGAAGATGTTGGATTTTGTTGGCATACTGGTTCATAAAACCAATCCTTTAACAGAACCCATCTGTATAGTTTGTTTGTTCCTTTGTTGTATCTTTTTCCACCCATGTTGTATTATTATGTGACGTTTATTAATATTAGAAGATGTTGGATTTTGTCGGTATGCTGCTCCATAACATGAATCCTTTGAAAAAACCTATCTGTATAGTTGGTTTGTTTCACTGTTTTATGTTCTTCCAACCCTGTTCTATGATTAGCTGATGTTAATTAATGTTGACCAGGTAAGAAATTTATTAGATTTAGGATAATGTTGGGATACTGCTCCATAACATTGATCGTTTGAAAAAAACCTATCTGTATAGTTGCTTTGTTTCATTGTTTTATGTTCTTCCAACCGTCTTGTATGATTAGCTGATGTTGATTGTTGACCAGGTAAGAAATTTATCAGATGTTGGATTTTGTTGGCATACTGGTTTATAACACCAATCCTTTGACAGAACCCATCTGTATAGTTTGTTTGTTTCATCGTTGTATCTTCTTCCAACCGTGTTGTATGATTAGCTGATGTTATTTTTATGTTGACCTGGTAAGAGATTAATTAGAAGATTTTGGATATTGTTGGCATACTGGTCAACATACCATATACCATATACTTGAACCAGTATACCAACAAAATCCAATATCTCATAAATGTCTTACCTGGTCAGCATCAATTAACATCAGCTAATCATAAAACATGGTTGGAAGAAAATACAACAATGCAACAAACCAACTATACATATGGGTTCTTTCAAAGGATTATTTTAATGGGCCAACATACCAATAAATCCAACATCTTCTAATTATGATTCAGCAGTGGTTTTTCTTTCTCATATAAATTTAAAAATTGGGCCAGCTATTTGGTTTATAAGACAAGTTACTGCTATTTTACTAGTTGATACTCCTATTTTATCAATTAGCACAACAATTGCATTAGCTGCCCGGACTATTCAATTAGTACCAGTAACTAGTAGCTCTTAAAATGAAAAATTGTATATTGTTTCATCTTTTAGCACCTCAAAAGCAATTCGCGTGGCGGGATCTCTTACCATTTTAAGACTTTTACGATCGGAGATTATTTTTGCTCGACAATGATTTATATGAATGTGGATTTAATAGCACCTACTTCCGGTGGAACCTCCCATTACTGTTCACGAAAAGCATCCTATCCGGTTGCTGTCCCATAGCAACGGTAATAAATGTTCGCACTAATACCGTCATTCTCATTTCTCTTCACGACCTATTCAAATTCTAAATGATTATCTACATTCTACTACGACTCTGTACTTCATTAACTCAGTACATTAATTTATATGCAAAAATGATTTTCTATTTGAAATTATGGTAAGCTTTTCTCTCATAATTTGCCATCAGAAAAATTACTCGCTTACAACTTTTTATCTATTTAAAATTCATTACTGTTCTCTTTTTATTGCAGGTGAGTACATCAGTGCAAATTTCTAACAGGGGAAATTACGTAAGTAATAAATTGAATTACATGAGAGCTTTGAAATTTACATTTTAAATTATGCACTCTTGAATTAAATGGAAGGGATGTTATAATTGACCAATTTCATTTCAAACCATGCAAAATTTCAAGATAAATTTAGATCCATATATTTTTTTTACAATCATTTGAAGATAACATGAGATTTCTTACAAAATTACAAATTTTTTTTTTTCAATGTAGCATTTTTCGAACTAGCATAGGTATAGGGGACTCCTGTTCTTTCAATTGGTCAAATAAAAATGGAATAATTTCAAAAAGTGACCAAATGTTGGCAGTTTTTCTAAAATTTCTGATAACGGATTTCACACATTTTTCAAAAAAAGTATTTTGCACTCTTTCATCAGGTAATTTAAAAAATCTGTTGATTCTTATTGTAGAGTGCAAAATATTTTTTTTGAAAATTATTAACCAAAAAACATCGCCTTCACATTTTCTCTAAAATAAAAGAAAGTTTTAAGAAGTAGGGTTTTTTAGAAAATCCGTTTTCAAGAATTAAAAAAAAATGCTACAAATTTGGCATTTTAAAAAAAAATTCAATTTTGGGATGAATTGAATGATGGTAAATTCGTCTTTTTGGTTTGAAAATTAATTTTTTTTTTGTTAAAAATGCAACTGTTTGGTTTTAAAACTAATCTGTTTTGTTTGAGGATTTAACTAATTTTTTCTTAGTTGAAAATCCATCTACTTTGAAAACTCATCTTTTGGTAGAAAATTAATCTTCTTCAATGACAATTCATTTTTTTGTTGAAAATTCAACTATCTGGTTATAAAATCATTTATTTTTTTGAGAATTAAACTGCTTCGTAGAAAACTCGTCTTTTTGTTTCAAAAATTCATTCATTTTGGATAAAAATGAAACAATATGATTCAATTTTTTTTCTTTTTGGCTGAAAAATCTTTCTTGGTTAAAAATTTGTCTATTGGATTTGAAAATTCATCTTTCTTTGTGTGTTAAAAATTTGCTTTTATTGCTTAAAAGTTGAACTATTTGGTTGTAAATACAAATTTTTTGTTGAAAATTAATATTTTTTGTTAAAATTCATTTTGTTTTTATTTAAATGTTAAATTTTTTTTCAAAAATTGGGCTTTTTGGCTTGAAACCTTAACTCTTTTGTTGAGAAATTATCTGTTTTGGTAGATAATTTAACTATTTTGTTGAAAATGCAGACTTTTTGTTAAAAATTCGTGTCTTTAACTTGAGAATTAAACCATATGTTTGGAAATTCATCTTTCGTAGAGGAAATAAATTTTTTTGTTAAAAATTTATTTTTTTGCGTATATACAAGTCAAATGTTTTCTAAAAAATTCGACGTTTCAGCTTGAAAACTGGACTATCTGGTTTTAAATGCAAATTTTTTACTGAAAATTAATATTTTTGTCTAAAAATTCATATTTCTCAGTTGAGAATGAACTTTTCCTGTTGGAAATTCATCTTATCGAGTCTAAAAGTCAAATTTTTCTAAAAAATTGGACTTTTCAACTTGAAGACTTGACTCTTTCATTGAAAATTAATTTTTTTTGGGATTGAAAATTAATCTTTTTAGATAGAAAATTCATCCTTTTGATTGAAAAGAACACTTTTTTATCGAAAATGCAATATATTTCGAGTCTAAATCTTAGAAATATGGTATAGTTACACTAATTCTATTAAAAAATTCTATTTCCTTATTATTCTCACATTTTTGTGAAAAATTATTTGTGAATAACAGAAATTTTTAACGTTTTTTCAGACTAGATGGAAATATGAACTAAAAATTATTTTTTATTAATTTTTTTCTGAAAGCTTTTCTAGTAGCTTAAGGGGAAAGCACCCGACCGGCAATTGGAAGTTCTGAGGTTCGATTCCCAGTGGAGCGAAAGGAGAAAATCTTTTTTTTTCGAAAAAAACTAATTAAAACTAATTTTTAATTTATATTTCCATCTAGTCTAAAAAGACGATAAAATTTTTTGTTATTCTCTGATGTTGATACAAATTCCTTGAAAAATTTGATATTTACCACGGTGCAAAATAATGCGTGTGTTTTTCGAAAAAAATTTCTTCTCTCAATCTCTCAAGTGGCTTAATGGGAAAGCACCCGACCGGCAATCGGAAGTTCTGAGGTTCGATTCCCAGCGGAGCGAAAGGAGAAAAATTTTTTTTTCCAGAAAAAAATTAATTAAAAACATTTAAACTTGAACTTTTGTTTAAATTTGTAAATTTAGAAAAAGAAATAAATGAAAATATTTGTAAATTGCGAGGAAAGGAATTATTTTGTCTTCTGTTGTTTTTTAGGAACAATGTACGAGTAGATACTAATGTATAATCTAGGAGTATAATAATATGATTCTTAATCGAGATTTAATAGGAGGATGATACTCAGCCTCTGGCTAGAGGGAGTAGGCGGATTCTGAATTCATTTAACCAATAACGATCCCAAGGGAAACGAAACTTAATTACAGATTTTCGCGATAGTCCCATAGGAGTGCATCCTCGGCAATCGATTCACTTTAGAATTCGCTTAGAGATGAGAAAAAAATTGGAAAGGAAAAATAAATAGGAATTTTAAAATGAAAAGTAATCTCTATATTAATAATAATAATTTTCCAATGGGGGACTTTACCACTCACCATAGTGGACGATCTTTCTTTTTTTACACAAATTATTAATAAAAGTTTATAGATTATTTGTAAAAAAAAAGTAAAAGAGTTTAGATTTTCTACTAAAAAAATTAATTTCCAAACAAAAATGGAATAGTGAAATTCTCAGATGAAAAAAAAGAATTTCCAACAATATAGTTCAATTCACAACAAAAGAATTTTGAATAAAAAAAGAAAGCACTTCCAATAAAAAATGGAATAGTTAAATTTTATGTTAAAAAGTTAATTTTCAAACAACAACAAAACACATTTTTCAATAGACTAGTTACATTTTCAGTCATAGAGATGAAATTTCAACTGAAGTAACGAATCTTCAACCAAAAAAGACGAATTTCAAACAAAATATTTAATTTTAAAGTTAAAAAATTAATTTTCAAGCAAAACAAAAATGTTCAAATCGAAAGAAATGAATTTAGAACTAAAAAAATAAATTTGTAACCAAAAATAAAATAGTTCAATTTTTCGTAAAAAAAAATTTTGAACCAAAAAAAGGAGGTTTGAACAAAATACTTAAATTTTCAACCAGAGCTAACGAATTTCCAAAAAATCAATTTTTAACGAACAAACAAAATATTTTTAGCAGAGCAGTTAAATTTTTGACAAAGTGGGTAAATTTTTAACCAAAGAAATGGATTTTCAAAAAAATAAGTGAATTTGCAAACAAGAAGAATAATATTTCTAAAAAAAAAAAACAATTTTCAAACGCATAGTTGAATTTTCACCTAAAAAGATAATTTTTAAAGAAAAGAAAAACGAATTTTCAAAACTTTAGTTAAATATTTAACCGAAAAATGATTTTTTAACCAAAGAAATTAATTATTATGGCTGAAGATTAATTTTTCAACAAAAAGGGACGAATTTACAATAAAATACATGAATTTGCATCCAAATGGTTAATTTTCAAACTAAAAGAGACGAATTTTTTAACAAAAAACGGACAAGTTAAATTTCCAGTTAATCAATTTTTAACGAAAAAAAATTAATTTCTACCAAAGCAATTTATTTTAAACCAAAGAGATGAATTTTTAACTAAAATAATGAATTTTCCAACAAAACCGACAATTTTTCAACATATAAAAGTTTTTCAGTCCAGGAAAAAAATAAGTTCATGCCAGTTTTTGAACTTTCAAGCCAAAAGGTGAAATTTCTGTAAAAATGTTAAATTTTATATCCAAAAATATGAATTTTCAACAAAATAAATAAATTTATAATCAAAAAGATGAATTTTCAATCAATGAAAGACCGAAAAATATTAATTTCCAGCAAAATACATGAAATTTCAAACAAAAAGTGAATTTTCAATTTAAAAAAATAAATTTCCAAGCAAAAATTGAAAAATTAAATTTTCAGTAAATAAGTTAATTTTTAACAACAACAAGGAAACAAATTTTCAACAAAATTGTCCAATTTTCAACCAAGGAGATGAATGTTCAACTAAGATTTTGAGTTTTCCAAACAAAAACACGAATTTCTAACAAATAAAGATTGTTCAATAAAAAAAATAATAATAAAATGACTTTGAACCAAACAGTTGCACTTTCGACAAAAAAAAAGAGGAAACTAAGATTAATTTTCTAACAAAATAACCAATAAACACATAAAAGACTCTTCAACCAAAAAAATATTAATTTTTATCAAAAAATGCAAAAGATACATTTCCATTTAAGAAAAGTAATTTCAAACAAATACATTTTTTATAATAAAATAGTTCAATTTCCAATCCAAGCGATAAACCTCCAACCAAAAAAATAAACTTTTAAGACAGTAGTTCAAAACGATTTTTCGTTTCGAAAAACCAATTTTCAGATATTATTTAAAACATCTCAAAACATTTCAAAAGATTTCCAAAATTTTCAAAGAATCTGACAGATTTTAAGGAATTTTTTTTTTTAAGATTCGTGTGAAAATTTTAAATGATTTTTTATTTTTAAAAATCAGCTTTAAGAGAAAATTAAAAAAGGTCTTTTAAACATTTTAAACGATTGCCTAAAATTTCGAAAAAGAGTCTAGAAGATTTTAAAGCAAACTGTTTCAATTTGCTTAAGATTAAAAAATAAAAAAATAAAATCGAGTAAATTCAAGAAATATTTAGAAGAATTGAAGAGATTCAAAAAGAATTTCAAACTTTAAACGATTTTTTGAGATGCAGATTTTTAGAGATATAAAAAAACTCTAATAAGCTTTAACAGAATTTCGGAAGGTTTCAAATGAATAAACAAATTTTCTTAAAATTCCTGGGAAAATTTAGAAGATTATAAGGCAATTTTTGTGCATTTAGAATGATTTTTCAAAATTCAAGTCAGTTGAAAATATTTTTAGGAATTAGAGACGTTTTAAATAAATTATAAATATTTAAAAACTTGGAAACATTCTCGAAAATTTATTAAATATTTATTGTTTTTTTTTTCAAAACTTCTAAAAGTCCTGAACATCTTTTAAAAAGACTCGAATTTTTCTTAATGTTTTGTAAAACCCTTATAAAAAAAAGATATGTTAACAATTTTGTAGTACTTATAGTACTTATTTTCTTGTTAATTTCAGCTCGAATTTAAGTGTTCAAATTTTTTTTTAAATAAATAGTAATTTGAAATTTGTTTATTTTATTATTTATAAGAGCTAAGGAAAAAATTAGAAAGGAAAAATAAATAGGAATTTAAGTTTGGGAAGTAATTTCTATATAATTTATTAATGAGTGAGGAAACCAGAAATTAAGGATGCGAAAAGAGAAATCAATGCAACCAATGACATATAAAAGTGCGACGCTCGTTGAGTTCATAAAACACATTGAAAGGAATTCAGAATAAAAATCTAAGTATTTACTTTTTGTAGACATGTAAGTGGAGAATGAGTGTATTTGTAAGATCGGTGAAAGGAATAGTTAAAGGTCTTCTCAATTGGTATGCAGCTTCTTCTATTCTATAATAATCATTCAAGTCCAATTATCTTTTAAAAACCAAGCAGATGAATTTTCAACCAAAAAAGATGTAAAATATTAGAAAAAAAAAAAGATTTAACAATTATTTTAATTAATTTTTTTGCTGAAAAAGATCTTCTCCTTTCGCTCCGCTGGGAATCGAACCACAGAACTTACGATTGCCAGTTGGGTGCTTTCCCATTAAGTTACTAGAGAGATCGAGAGAAGAAACCTTTTTCAGAAAATACACGCATTATTCTGCTAAGTGGTACAAATTAAATATTTTCAAGAATCTGTATTATCATCAGAGAATAACAGAAGTTTATAACGTCTTTTCAGACTAGATAAAAAAAGAGAAAATAAAAAGATAATAAAAGATGAGAGCTTTTTTAAGAAAAAAATTAATTAGAACAAAATAATGCTTGTATTTTCTGAAAAAGGTTTCTTCTCTCGATCTTTCTAGTAGCTTGATGGCAAAGCACTCGACCGGCAATCGGAAGTTCTGTGGTTCGATTCCCAGCGGAGCGAAAAGAGAAGATCTTTTTTCAGAAAAAAATTAATCAAGAGAAGATTTTCGTTTTAAATAAAAAGCAATTGAATTGAGCCAGGGTAGCCGCTGGACCAGGAAATGACCGGGAAAACTGGGAAATGACAGTGAATTTATTTTTTGACTATGAATTTTACAAATTTTTAAAAGAAAAATCTGTCCAACTTTGACATTAACCGTTTTTTAAATGATTAGTTAGATTGTTTTTCAATTATGATATTTTAATTATTAAAATTTTTTTTATTTAAAATTAAATTTTCAACTAAAATTTTAACTATTTGAAAATGTCACTTTTTGTTTGAAAATTTCTGCATTTTGTTGAACCTCTGTCTTTTGTGGTAGAATATTAATCTTCTTGGTGACTAATTCACCTTTTTGGTTGAAAATTCATGTATTTTGTTAAAAATTATTCTTTTTTACTGGGAATTGAATAGTTAAAAAATAATTTTCAATAAAAAAAACTAATTTTGAACCAAATAAATTATATTCCAATCATAAAAATTAATTTTCTACCAAAAAGAATAGTTTTTAACAAAATTAATGAATTTTGAACCAAATATTTTTATTTTTGATGGAGTTCTTAACCTAATAATTAAATTTTCAAGCAAAAATAGAAAAGATTAATTTTAAGTCAGAGAAATAAGTTTTTAACCTAATAAAATAAATTTTCAACGAAGTAGTTAAATTTTCAACCAAACAGATGAATTTTAAACTAAAAAGATTAAATAAAATGTTCATAAACCAAAAAAGAAGATAAATTTTGTACAAAATAGATCAATTTTCGGTAAAAGAAACATTTTTTTCACCAAAAAAGAATATTTATTAACAAAGTAGATGAATTTGCAACTAAATATTTTTATTTTCAATGGAATTTTTAACCAAATAGCTTAATTTTATTTAAAAAAACATTTCTCAACAAAATAGGTGAATTTTCAATTAAAATTTTGTGAATTTTTAACTAAGAAAATGAGTTTTGAAGAAAGCAGTTCAATTTTTAATCAAAAACAAAAAAAAACATAAATTTTCAACCAATCAGTACAGCTTTAAACAAATTTTATAAATTTGATACCAAATAGTTGAATTAAAAAATTAAAAAAGATTAATTTTAGTACAAAATGGAAGAGTTAAATTTTTATTTAAAAAAATTAATTTTTCAATAAAACGAATTTTCTAAAAAAAATGTTAAATTTTCTACCAAGTTGTTGGATTCTCAAGCAAAAAATACGAATTTTCTACAAGACGTTTCAATTTTCAAAAAAAGCTAATTTTCAACAAAACAGTTGAATTTGCAAATAAACAGTTAAATTTTCAATGAAAAAATTAATTCTAAAATTGTGTATCTTTAATGAAAAAAATTAATTTTGAAAAAATTAGTTCAGCTTCCAACCAATGAATTTATTTTTCAACCCAAGACAATGAATTTAACAAATAAAATGAATTTTCAACGAAATATTTGAATCCTCAACTAAAACCGTCTAATTTTTAATCAGACAGTTGCATTTTTATCAAAAAAATTGATCTTATTGATATACGTGAATTTTCAACGAAAAAGTTAGATTTTCATCTGAAAAAGATAAATTTTCTACCAAAGATAGCATAGTTAAATTTACAGTTGAATTCGTTAATTTTTAACCAAGAAGAAAGCAAATTATCAACAAAATAGTTAAATTTTCAACAAAAAAATGAATTTTTAACTAAAATAATGAATCTTCAAAGAAAAATATAAATTTTTAACATAGTTTAACTTTCGAGCAAGTTCAATTTTCAATCCGAATATGTGAATTTTCAACAAAAGTTAATTTTTAACCGGAAGAGATTAATTTTTAACCAGACAGTTGGATTTTTAGCCAGAAAAGATTAAATTTCTACAAAAAAAGATACATTTTCAAACCAAAAAAGAAAAAGAATTAACTTTCTACCAAAAGTAGTGGGATTTTTTAAAAATTAGATTCTATTAATTTTCGCAATTAATGTTCGCAATTAAGTGGAGAAACGAGAAAAATGGATTGAGGAATAATATTTTAAATAAACATTCAAGTTTATTTTCAAAAGCTTTTAAAATATTATTATTATTATAAAAATAATAAATAAAATTTGACGTTTGTAAAACTCAAATACTTGTTATTAACACATTCGAATTTTTTTCTTAGTGCATTTTTGTCGCTAGAAAGTGTTCTCAAATACCGAAAAAAAAATTATTGTCTGATTTACACAAGTGTTCGGAATTTTGTTCCGAAATAATAATTATTTCTTGGAAAATGATTGACTGAAATTCTCATAAAATTGGGAAGACTTTCTTGACCTCCAAGAACGTAAAAAAAATTGAAACATCAAAAAATGTACAAACTTTGCAAACAATAATTTGTTTAAACATTTTTTCCGAGCGCGGGTAAACAAACAGCTTATCTATCGATTTTAAATAAATTATAATTTTTTATAATTTTTATTTTCGACCCACCGTACTATAAAACCCTTTGAATTCGGGAGTCGCGACGCAGTTTTGAAAACCTGTTTGAATGAGCAAGGTAATAAAATGTCTCAATCTTCGAAAATTTTCAATCTCTTTAAAAAACAAAGATTCTTCTAAATAATTGAAGAATCCTCCCGAAATTTCAGTGTAAAGGTATTAAATTTTATCTCAACGTTCCCGATCCATTAAAGATCCTTTCGGCTTGATAGTAAAACCACGGAAATCCTCATAAAAACATAATGATTGTATTGACATACACAAAGAGTGAGTTTTATGCTAATGGAATGCGTAAAATTATTTTTAATGGGATTACTTAATCGTAAGATTGTATCAAAATGTAATCAGAAAGGTTGATATTTTCAAGAAAAACTAGGCCAAGTTTTATGAATTTCTTGAACCTGTTTGTGCTTCGTTTTTCTTTCTTTTTTCATTTGCGACGATCCATTTGCGAAACGAATTTCATTAGCAGAGAAGCCTATCTAAGGAGACTGCGAAGGGAAGGAAATCTCTAGAAGCAACAAACTCGAGATCAGATTTTCATTGTTCCTAAGGTAGAAAAAATTTCATTTCAAATTGGCCTCAATTGCTCTCAAATTCGCGTTATAAATAATAGAATTTTAATTGAAATATTCTGGAATTTTCTAACATTTTCAGGAATTTTAGAGAAATTTTTGAAATTTTATAAATTGTTCGGAAATGGTCTAGAAGGATTTAGGACTTTTGATAATATTGTATTCAGTTCCAGACTTTTCTAGAATGTTATAGAACGTCCCAGAATTTTCTAGACTTTTATAGAATGTTCTAGAATGGTCTAGAATATTATAGAGTTCTATAGAATGTTCTGCAATGTTCTAGAAGCTTTAGAACTCTTCATAATGTTATAGAACTTCCCAGAATTTTCTAGACTTTTATAGAATGTTCTGGCATGGTATATAGAGGGTTTTAAGACTTTTGGTATTATTATATTAATTGGTAAACTTCCCTAGAACGTTATAGAACTTCCCAGAATTTTGTATACTTTTATAGAATGGTATGGAATTGTCTAGAATATTTTAGAGAATTTTATGGACTCCTGTAGAATGTTCGAGAAATGTCTAGAATGTCTTGAGACTTTTCAGAATATTATAGTCATGTTTGGGCTTTTCTAGAATTTTCTAGATTGTCTTGGAACTTTCTGTCCTCTTAAAATATACTCTATCGTGTTCTAGAATATTTTATAGGATTTTCTTAAGTGTTCTAGAATATTCTCGACTTTTATAGAATGTTCTGGAATGGTCTACAGAAGGTTTTGAGACTTTTGATATTATATTAATTTATAGACTTTTCTATAATGTTATAGAAGTACTCAGAATTTTCTATACTTTCACAGAATGTTCTAGAATGGTCTAGAATATTTTAGAGAATTTTATGGACTTCCAGAGAATGTTCTAGATTGTCTTGGAACTTTCTGTCCTCTTAAAAAATGCTTTATCATGTTCTAGAATATTTTAAATGATTTTCTGAAGTGTTCGAGAATATTCTAGGATGTTCTGGAATGGTATATAGAAGGTTTTGAGACTTTTGATATTATATTAATTTATAGACTTTTCTAAAATGTTATAGAACGTCCTAGAATTTTCTAGACTTTTATAGAATGTTCTGTAATGGTCTAAAATGTTTTAGAGAATTTTATGAAATTCTATAGAATGTTGTGGAATGTTCTAGAAGTTTTTGAAACTTTTGATAATGGTATATTAATTTCTAGACTTTTCCAGAATGTTGCAAATTTTCCTAGAATTTTTCATACTCGTATAGAATGTTCTGGAATGGTTTAGAATGTTTTAGAGAATGTTATAGACTTCTATAGAATGTTCTGGAATGGTATATAGAAAGTTTTGAGACTTTTGATATTATATTAATTTATAGTCTTTTCTAAAATGTTATAGAACATCCCAGAATTTTCTATACTTTCATAGAATGTTCTGGAATTGTCTACAATATTTCAGAGAATGTTGTGGACTTCCATGCAATGTTCTGGAATTGTCTAGAATTTCTTGAGACTTTTGACAAATCTATATTAATTTTTGGATTTTTCTAAAATGTTATAGAACGTCCCAGGATTTTCTAGACTTTTATAGAATGTTTTGTAATGGTCTAAAATGTTTGAGAGAATTTTATGAAATTTTATAGAATGTTGTGGGATGGTCTAGAGGTTTTTGAAACTTTTGTTAATGGTATATTAATTTCTAGACTTTTGTTGCAATATCAACTATTTAATTTTTTCTTGAGAATTCATCTTTTTGTTGAAAATTCAACTTTTTGTGTTAAAAATTCAACTGTTTTTGGTTGAACTTTAATATTTTTTGTTCAAATATTCGACTATTTGGTTGAAAGTTTATTTTTTTAGGTAGAAAATTCCAGCATTGGTTAAAAATTAAACTGTTTTGTTGAACATTAATTTATTTGGACGAAAAATTGGTCCCTTTGGATTTAAAATTCACCTTTCTTGTTAAGAATTAAACTGTCTTCTAAAAAAATCAATTATTATTTTGTTGAAAATGCAACTTTTTTTGGTTGACGTTTAATCTTTTAGATTAAAAATTCGATCATGACGTTGAAAATTCATCTTTGTAGGTTAAAAATTCAACAGTTTGGTTAAGAATTCAACTATTTTGTTGAAAATTTAATTATTTCATCGAAAAATAAATGTAAATTAGATTAAAATTAGATAACTCGAGTCAAATTTCAACTAATTCTCATAAAAAAGCTCATTAACGGAATGGTTTTTATAATTTTTGTTTTTCACCCCGAAAATGGGTTTTAACGCACGTACGGGAATGACGTTTTTGTTGTCAAGATGCACTTTTCAGTTTTAATATCGGATTCACAAAAAAGATAGTGTTAATATTTGAAGCTCAATTTTATAAAATCTTGTATTAAACGATACGCCTAATATTTCTGTATTTATTACTCAACTGTAACTACAATATTTTACTAGAAAAATAGACGTACGGTAATGACGTCTGAAATGGCAAAAATTGAGGGACAGACTTCAAGGCTTTTGCAATATTATTTATTTGACTTAAAAAATGTGCATACATTAAATTTATGTTCATGTGGAGTTTACAAGTTAAGCGTTTTTCAGGTTACTGTCTAAAAAAAAAGAGGAGAAAATCAGTTTATCCTTGTGCAATGTGAGGTTGGGACGCCGTACGGTAATGACGTTTCGGGTGTTCTTATATTAAATTACAGTAAATTTTTAAAAATAAATCAGTAATATAAACATATGAAAATAAATGTTTAATCTTTCTCCTATTTTCCCCTTTTTCGTGATAAAACTACAAATTGTCCCCTTTTTTGAGCTCCTTTTGCGCTGTGATCCCTGTAATGATCATTGCGAAAGCTACAATTTTCGCACCTGACCCTATAATTCAATTGGGTATGGATCGAATAAATTAGTTTTGCGTAATAAATGCGTGTCTCTTTCTCTTTTCTAAATGTCGTCTCTCTCGTGGAGTCTTTCTTGTTTTTCAAACGTCTCGTTTATTTCGGTATGAGTTAGCCTCACTCGTTTTTGTCTTTGTCTCGACTTGAGGCGTCAATGACTGACACTCTTTTATTACTGGGCAAGAGTTCTGTGCGACTAATTCAATGCGATTAATTGAAAGAGTATTATTGAAGCAACTTCTGTCTTTTCTCTTCTCTTCTCTTTTCTTCTCTTTTCTTTTCTTCTCTTCTCTTTTCAGTTAATGCTTAATCTTACTTACACTCGACCTTCCTCCGAGGTGCACTCTTCCTTTCACGATTCACGATTCACGATTCACGATTCACGATTTCATTCCGATCCAGCAGCGATCATTGATTGCAAGTGGCTATTTATCATCGTCAATAAATTTTTGATGGCAAATAAACTTTAGCGAGCAATCGTTAATGGTCGCCAGCTCTTCGTTTTTTTACTTATTCCACGTCTTCGCGATTCAGTGATTCAAAATTTATGTACTCAATAACACGCTAAATAAATAACGATGGCACACATAAATACGAGCTTGCATCTCTCTTCACGATACAGGTACTTACCTGTAAAGGGGAATTTTTAATTTCATATTGAATCCAAAAAAGAACTATTTAACTCCAACTATTTTGGTTGAAAATTTGACTATTTTGGTATAAAATTACAAAGTTTGGTTGAAATTTTTGTTCTCTTTTAATTGACTCTCCGGTTGTGGGCACTCTCCGGTTGTGGGCACTCTTCGGTTGTGGGCACTCTCCGGTTGTGGGCACCTCTGCGTAACAACTGACAGAATACAAATATGTCGGATCTAACTGGTGGCGTACTTGTATTCTGATAGTAGTACGTAGGCGATATCAACGTAAATAGACAATTTGTGCATTAGCTGCGATCATATTGAAAGAAATTAGTAAAAATTAACGCATTTGTAATTTACGAATGTTTAAAAACTGCGATAAATCAAAGTAAATAATCTCAAACAGGTGAGCCTTATCGATATTTCTACATTATTTTCGTTGTGATTTAAGATGTCTTACCGATTTATATGCAAGTTATGAAACATCACATTTTCTTGATGCACCGATAATGATCGTGAATTACGGTTGTGGGCACTTGAATGTAACCGGTTGTGGGCACATTTTTTTATTTAATGCGTCTGTTTGACTTGAAACCTGTCAGATATAATCATTTATGCCGACATAACATATTCCATTAACGTTTTAACGTACTTTAGTTTTTTCTTCTTCATATTTTTGCCACTAAAGGCCTTTAAAATTAATAAACCTTGAAATTCTTTAGAATTAGGTGCGTTTTCCTTTGACTATCTACACATTCAGCGAATTTCCAAAGGGTGCCCACAACCGGTACGATTTTTATTTGTGCAAAAAATGACGATTTCACAAAATTGGTCGTAAAGTTTTTCTAGTTGACGGAATCAATGTACTTACCTTAGCAAAAAGTTAGCTGAGGCTTTCAGCTTTCCAATGAGATCCATATCCTCGCATAATATGGTATTAAACGAAAATTATGGGTTAAAAACAAAACTGTGCCCACAACCGGAGACTCACCCATACCTTTTTTTAGTTGAAAATTCAACTATTTGGTTGAAAGTTTAATTTTTAAACAAATGGTTGAATTTTCCAACTGAAACAGACGAATTTTACTTAAATTTTGAACTAAAAACGATGAATTTTCATCTCAAAATGGAATAGTTCAATTTTCAGCTACAAAAATTAATTTTGAAACAAAAATAATGATTTTCAACAAAATGCTAAATTCTTCTATCAATCTTTTTTCTTATAAATTCAACTGTTGTGTTGAAAGTTAAACTCTTTGGTTGGAAATTTAACAATTTTGTCGAAAATTTGTTATTTTGGTAGAAAATTAACTTTTTGTTGAAAATTCATATTTTGGTGAAGAAAATTAACTATTTTTTGGGAAATTTGTCTGTTTAGTTTAAAAATTCATCATTCTAGTTTAAAAATATATGTATTTTGTTGAATATTCGACTTTTTCGATAGAAAATTAATCTTCTTGGTTGAAAATTTGTCTTTTTCGTTTTAAAATTCATCTCTTGGTACAAATTTTCCATTTTTTGTTGAAAATATAAACTGTTAAATTTTTTTTTGAAAAATCATCTTTCTAGTTTGACAATTCAACTATTCTGTAAAAAATTTAATCATTTTGTTGAAAATTTAACTCTGGTTGAAAATTTAACTATTTTGTTAAAAAATCAATTTTTGATCAAAATATAAACTGTTACATTTTTCGTTGAGCATTCATCTTTTTGTTGAAAATTCTTTTGGTTAAAAATTCAACTGATTTTGGTTTTAGTTTAATCTTTTTTGTTTGAAAATTGAAATATTTGGTTGAAAATTGTTAAAATGTTAAAGTGTAGAAAATTTAATTATTTTTTGACAATTCAACCATTTGGTTGAAGTTATCTTTTTTGGTCGAAAATTGTACTATTTTGTCAAAAGTCATCTGTTTTGGTAAAAAATTCAAGTGTTTTGTAGAAAAATCGTCCTTTTGAATTGAAATTGATCTTTTTCTTTAGAAAAATCTTCTTTTTTGGTTGGAATAAAGAACTAAATTAACAAATTTTGAATTAAATTTTAAAATCGGTTGACAAATACGACCTCTGGAATTTTCTGAACAAAAAATCCCACTTTCTCCTCAGCGTGGCGAAAAAAGTTTCTGTGAATAAATCAATGTTAAGCCTACACTATTTATTCCATTTGGGATTTTTTTGTTAAACGAAAAGCTTTTTGAATATCGAAAAGATTTATGTGCTTGGATTCGTGAGGAAAAATTTGTTCAACATTTTTTTTTAATTTATAAAGAATTGAACCATCATTTTTGCACCAAATGATAGAAAATAGAGGGGTCAGAACAATAACACAAATTTTTTTTTGTGCCACCCTAATATTCATGCGCCATGAAAAATAGTCTCGAAAAATAATCAAAAATAAAACTGAGTTTTACGAAATAAAAAAAATCCTAAAAAATTATCTCATCTCATGAATATCGAAGGAAGCCTTTCCAGCGGTTGACCGGCACTCTCGAGTTAACTAGAAATTCTCAGTTCTCTGGGAACAAACAATAGTTTCGAATTTCGATACAAGTGTGGTTTAGCCCGGCTGGAGCACTTGCTTGCCCTGAAATGTCTGTCACTTTTGAAATGTAATTCTAAGAAAAATATTATGAAAGGAGAAAATCTCTCACAAACAACAGTTTTGGCGGAAATTGCGTTTTGATCGCGACATGATGGAAATTGACGTTCTCAAGTAAGTCGTGAAAGTATCTATCCAGAAAAGATCAGGTTGGAAAGGAGAGAAGACCGTGCAGAAAATAGAAAAACTTTGGTCTAGCTGAGCCGAGAGCTTGAAGTGAACTTCCGTAAAGACGTGCAGGTACTTATCGGCCGATTGGTTCGTGCCGAAGTATCGGTTTTCTTATTGACGAGTTTTCTTCTCAAAACTTCTCAAAGAACACGAAAGTGAGCAACTGAGCAGCATCGATTCAATTTTCAAAAACTTTGCAATTACTTAATCAGGCTGGTACATAATTGTCCACAAATAGAAAAGCTTCCAGAGAATGTTGAGCAAACTAAATACTAGCATGAAGAACATGGTCTCAAAATTAACGTAAACAAAACAAAAATTATGG
>CAKNXH010061579.1:29441-51327 GCA_932178445.1 Andricus quercusramuli
CTGAAGTAAGTTTTTGAAAATTCAAAATGGCGGACGAGTTAAAAAAATGGATTTTCATGAAGATCAGCATCTGGGGGTTTTTGGGGTCTCTGATAATGAATCTGTAGTCAGATTTGAAAAATTCAGAATGGCGGATCTAATATGGCGGATGAGTTTTCAAGCAATGAATGAATTTTCATGAAACTTAGTATCTGGGTTTTTTGGGGTCTCTGATAACGAATCTGAAGTAAGTTTTTGAAAATTCAAAATGGCGGACGAGTTTTTAAAAAATAATGGATTTTCATGCAACTTGGCATCTGGGGGTTTTGGGGGTCTCTGGTAATGAATCTGAAGTCAGATTTAGAAAATTAAAAATGGCGGATCCAATATGGCGGTCGAGTTTTCACAAAATTAATGGATTTTTATGAAACTTGATATCTGGGGGTTCTTGTAGTCTCTGATAACGAATCTGAAGTCAGATTTTAAAAATTAAAAATGGCGGATTCAACATGGTAGACAAATGTTGAAAAAGTTGTTAGATTTTCATAAAACTTGTCACCCAGGGGTTTTTGGGATCGCTAACTCCGAATCTGGAGCCAGATTTGCAAAACTCAAAATGGCGGATTCAATATGGTGGACGAGTTTTCAAAAAATTGTTCGATTTTCATGAAACTTGGCATCTAGGAGTTTTCGAGGTTGATGATGAATTTCTGAAAACCGACTTCAGATTTGTAATCAGAAATCCCAAAAACAAATTCACCAGAAATTTCAGATAACGGTGTGTAATTTTCAATTCTCTAACATGTTGTTATTCACAAAAAGCATCACCAAAATCGAGAAAAAACAACTTGAAATATGATAAATATGATGATAATGTAGGTGGGATATTAAATATCGTTAATGGACGGCCCTTAGGTCATCTCTATAATTTTTTGCTTTCGAAACTAAAAATTTTCAAATGGTCGGGTTTTTTTTGTACTCCTTTCTCGTTTATCACACTGATTCTTACTTATTACCCATCAATTGTTGGGTGGATTTTAAACCTTCAGGATGGTTCTAGTCGTAAAACCGATCTCACATTCCAGAGAAGTACAATGTATTGTCCATAGACAACCTTTCCGTTCTTCGTCGACGTATCGATTCATAATTCCCGGCGAATTTATTGCCCGTTTTTTCCGAGCGCAGGAAGGAAGGAAGGCTTCATTAATTTTTAGCGGGAAAAGCATTGGAATTCCTCGAGGAGTGAAAAGCGAGAAGATTGCACCCAGGGGAGCGAATGATCGCTCAGATACCTCGAATAAGGGTCGACTTCAACACCGCCGATTAAATTTACATTTTTCTCTCAAAGGATATCGTTTTAATTGAAATTTGCAAAATTAAAATAAGCACAAAAACTAGCCATGACTTGAACTTTGCGGTAAAATACAATTATTAAAAAGTACATGGTTCCATTTGCAATAAATATTTCGAAAATAGTTGAATCCTCAACGAAATAGATTTAATTAATAATAGATTAGTTTTAAAAAGATTTTTGCATGAAAACATTATTTAATTTTAGAATTTTAATTTTGAAAAAATGCAACAAAATCATGGTATATGGGTAATTATCAAATTGAAGGCAAACTTGAAGTTTCAGTAATATAACTTTAACTTAGAAACTCATGCTGATTTTTTTTTAAATTTAATAAACACTTATCATCATCCTCTACAAAATGGTCAGTTCTTTTTTTTATTTCTGTTCCTATTTACTCTAATTTAATATAAGAACACCCGAAACGTCATTACCGTACGGCGTCCCAACCTCACTTAGCACAAGGATAAACTGATTTTCTCCTTTTTTTTAGACAGCAATCTGAAAAACGCTTAACGTATCAAGTTTGTAAACTTCACATGAATATAAATTTAATATATGCACATTTTTCGAGTCAAATAAATAATATTGTAAAAGCCTTGATGTCTGCCCCTCAATTTTTGCCAATTCAGACGTCATTACCGTACGTATTATTTCTAGTAAAATATTGTAGTTACAGTTGAGTAGTAAATGCAGAAATATATTATTAAATATATTATTAAAATATTAACTCTCTTTTTTGTGAACCCAATATTAAAACTGAAAAGTGCATCTGGAAAACAAAAACGTCATTCCCGTACGTGCGTTAAAAACCATTTTCGTGGTGAAAAATATTATAACAGGGGTGATTTTTGGTCCGGGGAAGATCTGGGAAAAGGGGAATTTTACACTTAGGGGTTATTTATGGGACTGGAAGGAGCGGAAAAAAGGGATTTTATACTTGGGGGTGATTTTTTGAGCTTTGTAGAGCCGAATTCTTGTGTTTTTATGGGGGTTTTTTATATCTTTTCGTTTTAGAGTCTCATTCACTATTAGAAGAGAAAATATTGCATATAAAATATATCATAGTCTTTAACGTAGACAAGAGAGCACAAAATTCATAGCTGCTTCACCCGAATGCACTCTGAGCAGAGCATATATAATACTCACGTAAAATGTGAAATACTGCATTTCGGCAATATTTCACTTCTTAGTACCTCCTGTACTTTCTGCGTTTCAAGCACATAGGGATAAGAGAAGTTCAAGTTCACTGCTCTTTTACGTACATAGTACAAAAAATAAAACTTAAATCCGTATCAATACATTAAAGCCCAATATTATCGACATAACAAAATTCATTAGTTGCATTTTCAATGAAAAAGTTGGCCAAAAATACGCATTTTTAGAAGACAGTTGAATTTTCTACTGAAATATTGAAATTTTAAGCGAAAAAGATGAATTTCCAACGAAGAAGATTAATTTTCTACCAAAAGATGAATTTTCAGAAAAATGCATGACTTTTCAACCGAGTAGTTGAATTTTTAACTGAAAAAAATAAGTTCTCAACCAAAAATTTAACAGTTTAATTTGCAGATCAAAAAATTAATTCAAAAAAAAAAATTATCCACCACTTGATTTCAATGAAAAAAGACGAATTATTAACAAAATAGTTGAATCCTCAACCAAATAGATGAATTCAAGAAACAAGATTAATTTTCTACGCAAATAGGCGAATTCTTAACAAAATAATTTAGTTTTTCAAGCTAAAAAATCGAATGTTTTCGGTAATAGTTGACTTTTAAACCAGAAAAGAAGAATTTACAAAACGAAAGTTAATTTTGAATCAAGAAAGCTAAAATTTAAAAAAATAGTTGAATTTTCAATTAAAAAAATATAAATTTTCAATCAAAAATGGAATCGTTAAATTTTCAGTTTAAAAAACTAATTTTTAACAAAAAAAACTAATTCCCAAACTGTTTAATACAACTAGAAAAGACGAAATTTTAACAAAATAGATGAATCTTCAGACAACAACAAAAAAAACGAATTTTCTACAAAAAAAGTTAATCTACGATCAGATAGTGGAATTTCCAACTAAAATGAAGAATCTTCAACAACAAAAAAAAGAATTTCTGATGAACTAGATCAACTTGAAACCAAGTAGTTGATTTTTCCACAAAAAAATGAATGCTCAACGGAACATGCAATAGTTAATATTTCTACAACACAATTTTAATTTTCAATAAAAAACAGTTGAATCCTCAACCAAAAAAGGGGAATTTTCAACAAAATAGTTGAATCCTCAATCAAAAAAGAATAATTTTCAACCAAGTACTTGATTTTTCAACTGAAACAGATAAATTTCCAACCGAAAATAAAATAGGTAAATTTTAAAGTAAAAAGATTAATTCTCAATCAAACAAATGAATTTTTGACAAAAAATCTGATTGGGTTCTATTAAGTCAGTTCGCATACGAGAAAAAGGGAAAGTTTCTCGAAAACAGAGAAAAAAAAAGAATTCTTTAAAAAAAGGGAAAAGTGTTTATGGACCGTCCCTAATTTGTTAAATTAATCTCCCTAGTTGCTGTTAGATCTGTGCAGGTGCATTGTCATGATGCAGAATTCATTATTTATTTTTGAACAAATTCGGTCGTTTTCTTCTCACTTTTTGGCCAAGCTTTGCCAGCACTTCCAGATAACATTGCTGATTGACTGTTTGACCTGAATGTACCCACTCAATCATGATGATAACTTGAATATTAAAGAAAACGATGAGCATGGTCTTGAATTTTGATTTGCTCATTCGCGCTTTTTTCATCTTCGGCGATTCTGGTGTGCATCGAATATCGCTTGGTTTCTGAATCAAATTGAAATATCCAAGTATCATCACATGTAACAACCTTTTTATTCACATTTGGTTGCTCTTCTATTTTCTTCAGGGTGTCAAAACAAACGTTCTACCATTCCTTTTGCTCTGTCGTGAGGACTTTTGGCACCGCTTTCGCGTACACCTTTGTCATGTTTAAATTGTTATGTAAAATTTGTCCGACTGTTTCTTCATCTATATTTACCATGTCTGCTATAATTGTAATGCTGCCTCGAATAATTTTTGAATTTTTTCAAAAAAACTGTTGTGTTTCTCAAAAACAGCTGCACGTGATAGACAATCATCTCCGTAGCTGACGTTAATTGATGTTGATCAGTTAAAAATGAATTTAGAAGATGTTAGATTTTCTTGGTACACTGGTCCAGTATTTCAACAAAATCTAACATCTTCTGATTAATTTCTTACCTGGTCAACATCAATCAACATGAGATAATCATGCAGGATGGTTGGAAGGATAGAACATGATATTAACGCGCTGTTCGATTTACGAGCATGATTTCGACCATAGCGTGAAAAGTAGATTTGCGAAAACTAAAGTTCCAGGTAAACCACTCAAGCTTAAGGGTTGAGACAAGTCTCGAACGAATCTACTTGAGTCATTTATTATGAATATCTCCACCAATTTTCGAGAAGACGAATCCAGCTAGCGCTACACACCCAGTTTTAGAACTTCATAGCCGCACCTTGTATATAAATGATTCTAATCATTCAGCAAATGGCCCTATTTTATTAATCGACACTACAGTTTCATTAGTTGCAGTGACTGTTCAATTAGTACCAGTAACTAATAAAATGCTTGCCCAACTAACAAATAGCAGTACCAATTAGAAGATTTTGGATTTTGTTGGTATACTGGTCCATATACATACCATACCATATACCATACACCATATATTTGGACCAGTATGCCAACAAAATTCAATATCTTTTGATAAATTTCTTACCTGGTGAATGTCAGTTAACATCAGCTAATCATACAACACGGTTGGAAGAAGATACGAAAATGGAACAAACCAACTATCAAGATGGGTTCTTTCAAACGAGTGATGTTATGGACCAGTATACCAACAAAATCCAACATGTTCTAATTAAACTTTGACCTGCTCAACATCAATCAACATCAGCTAATCATGCAGGATGGTTGGAAGGAGATATAGAACAATGAACAAAAAAACTATACAGATGGGTTCTTTCATTGGACCAGTATACCAACCAAATCCAGCATCTTCTAATCATCCCCGTAAGCTATTCCTCAACATTATGAAAATATTATATATTCCACTCAAGCTAAAGCGTTGAGACAAGTCTCGAACAAATCCACTTGAGTCATATATTAAGAATATCTTCACCAATTTTCGAGAAGATGAATACAGCTAGCGCTACACACCCAGTCTTAGAACTTCGTAGCCGCACCTTGTATATAAATGATTCTAATCATTCAGCAAATTGCCCTAATTTTTTCCTATCGTTCTGATAATACCAAAGAAGTCATCTTGAGCACGTGGTACGGATCTTTGGATAATGATAATGATCATGATAATGATAATGGTATGAATGGTGGTTAGAGTTGATACTACACAATCGTGCGAGATGCATCATATCATGTGAAGACTTATGCTCGAGCATCGGATATCGCTTGGTTTCTGGATCAATTTGAAATATCCAAGTATCATCATATATGACAACCTTTTTATGTAAATCTGGTTGCTCTTCTATTTTCTTCAGGGTATCAAAACAAACGTTCTGCCTTTTCTTTTGTTCTGTCGTGATGACTTTTGGCACCACTTTCGCGTAAACCTTTGTCATTTTTAAATTGTTATGCAAAATTTGTCTGACTGTTTCTTCATCTATATCTTTACCATGTCAACTGCACGTGATAGACAATCATCCCCATAGCTGATGTTAATTGATGTTGATCAGTTAAAAATTAATTTATAAGATTTTAGATTTTTTTGGTACACTTATCCAGTATTCCAATAAAGTTGAACATCTTCTGATTAAATTCTTACCTGGTCAACATCAATCAACATCAGCTAATACGGGATGTTTGGAAGAAGATGAAGCAATGAAACAAACCAGTATACCAACAAAATCCAACATCTTACATTCATCCTCCTAAGCTATTCCTCAACATTTGAAAAAATTCCGTTGAAGATTTTTCAAGTTTAGTGAGAAACTTGATATTGACGCCCTGTTCGATTTTCGAGCATGATTTCGACCATAGCGTGAAAAGTAGATTTGCGAAAACTAAAGTTTCATGTAAACCATTCAAGCTAAAGCGTTGAGACAAGTCTCAAACGAGTCCACTTGAGTCATACATTAAGAGTATTCACCAATTTTCGAGAAGGTGAATACAGCTAGCGCTACACACCCAGTCTTAGAACTTCATAGCCGCACCTTGTATACAAATGATTCTAATCATTCAGCAAATGGCCCTAATTTTTTCCTATCGTTCTGATAATGCCAGAGAAGTCATCCTACTTAATGATCGAAAATAGTTTCGACTTGAGCACGTGGTACGGCTCTTTGGATAATGATAATGATAATGATATGAATGGTGGTTAGAGTTGATGCTACACAATCGTGCGAGAAGCATCATATCATGTGAAGACTTATGCTCGAGCTGTGTGTACATAAAATAAACTTCCTGGGCATATTGGTTTCGGAGAGTGTAACTCTGTAACATATATATATATGTAACCGGTGTAATTTGTACCCCGACGGGGGTTGCGTTCGTGCACTCTTAGCCGCTGCACTTCTATGGTTATGGACGTCTCATCGGTTTACCTGTACGGTCTCGTTGCACGCGAATGTCCGTAAATTTGCTTATACCACACGAAAAATTAATTGGTTCCTTCATGCAGAAAAATTTTCCCACTCAGGTGTCTCAGGAGACTCGTGAAATTTAAACCCATCTTTGCTTCCTTTCACAGGGGGTCTACGATTTATTTTTTCATCCCTTTTCTTTTGCACAGTACATTTGACAAAAAATACCACTAGTACCACTAGAGGGTGGCCACTGACTGGGAAAATCGGGAATTAGCCGGTCATTTTGAGATCTTGGAAAAACCGGGAAATAGCCGGGTACTTTGTTGAAAACCGGGGATTTGTCAGATACACTTCCGGTCATTTCGGGGACATAAAAGGAGAATGTTACAAAATAGAGCACAGATTGAAGTATGAATTTCTGTCAAAGATCGAAAATCTATATTTTAGATACTCAATAAAAAAAGATTATCTTCTAAACTAGGATTCACAAAATGGGTATTTTTCTTGCGGAACTGTACAATTTATATTTTGAAACATCAGTGGCTTCTTTGCGTAGAATTTTTACTGCGATTTATTAAATCACAGATTTTATACTCTTTCCTCTATTTTCCTCTTTGCCCTTTTTTAAAGAATTCCTCTTTTTCTCCTGTTTTGAAGAAAATTCCGCTTTTTCTCGTTTTTCAAAAATGGAAACTCATCTTTTTTAGTTAATAATTCAACTCTTTTGTCGAATATTCGTATTTTTGGACAGAAAATTAATCATTTTGAATTAAAAATTAATCTTCTGGTAGTAAAATAATCTATTTGGTTGTATTCAACTATATTTTAAAAGATTCGTCTTTTGGACTTGAAAATTCAACAATGTTGTTGAAGTTTTTACTATTTGGTTGTAAATTCTTTTTTCTTTGCTGAAAATTAACTTTTTAATTTCATATTTTAATGGTATTGTTTTAAATTATTCATACACTTTGTTTTTTTTAATATAGTTTATCTTTTATTTGTTTCAGGTAAGGTTCTGCTTTAGATAAAATTATATCTAATTATGCGGCTTTCTGGTAAGGAGAAATAATTTATTACTGTTGTCGGGAAATTTATTGCATATTTTACCAATAATATATAAGCCGCAAAGTTGCACAAGTATAATCTTTAAATCAAAGGAAACTTTGACAAAATTGAAGGTAATACAAAAATTTCATGGCTCGAAATCTTTTGAAATCCCTTTAAAATGCAATGAAATCTTTTAAATCCGTGAAAATATTTCCGAATTCGTTGAAATTTCTTATAATATTTTAAAATCCTTTGAAATTCCTGTTAATATTTTAAATTCAACTGTTGATAATCTAATTTTCAATTTTCTTTAATCTTCCACAGTTGAATTTTCATTTCCTATAAAATTCAACAGTTGAAAATTGAATTTTCAACTGTTGAAAATTGAAATTGCAATTTTATTGAATTTTCAGCAGTTAAAAATTGAAGAAAAATGAAAATTAAGAAAATTAAATTTTCAACGGTTGAATTTTTAACTGCTGAATTCTATAGGAAATTGAAATTTAATTGTTGAAGGCTGAACGATAAAGACTCTATTATATATTCCATTTTTAACTGTTGAAAATTTAACTGCTGTAAATTTAATTTTCTTCAAATTTCATTTTTCTTACATTTTCAACAATTTAAAATCAAACTGTTGAAAATTGAAGAAAATTAATTTTTCTTTAATTCTCAATTTCCTATTATTTTCAGCAGTCGAATTCTCCACAGATAAAATTCAAATTTCCATTTTCTTAATTGTTTCATACTTGAAAATGCAATTTTCTTCAATTTTCAACAGTTGAATTTAAATTCCCTGTAATTTGCAGCGATTAAATTTTCATGTATTCAAAATTGAAGAAAAATGAAAATTCAGCTGATAAAAATTGTCTTCAATTTTTAATAGCTGAAAATTAAACTCTTGAAAATTTAAGAAGATTGAATTTTCAACCCCTGAAATTTGAAGAAAAATGAAAATTCAATTGTTGGAAATTCATTTATATTTAATTTTCAATATTTTAAATGTCAACTGTTGAAAATTTAAGAAAAAGGAAAATTGAAGAAAATTGAATTTTCAGCAGTTGAATTTTCAATTTTCTTCAATTTTGAACAATTGAATTTTCAACAGTTGAAAATCGAAGGAAATTCAAGTCTCAACGTAGGAAGGTGAAAATTCAAGAAAATTAAAAATTCAACTGCTGAAAGGTGAAGAAAATGTAAAATCCAACTGATAAAAATTCAATTGCCGATTTTCATTATCTTTCAACAGTTAAAAATTGAAAAATGAACATTTAAGTGTTCAAAATTTAATTTTCAATTTTCTTTAATTTTCCACACTTAAAAATTTAACGGTTGAAAATTCAAATCGCAAATTTCTTCTGTTTTCAACAGTTGAAAATTCAAGGAAAATGAAAATATAAGTAAAAATTTTCTTCCATTTTCAACAAGTCATTTTGCAATTGCTGAATATGGAAGGAAATTGAAAATTCAACTGTTGAAAATTTAATTTTCATTTTTCTTAAATTTTCAATACTTAAAAATTCAAAGGTTGAATATTAAATTTTCAAATTTCTTCCATTTTCAACCGTTGGAAATTCAAGAAAATTAAAAATTGATTTTATAAAAGTTGAATTTTCATCTGTTGAAACAGCAATAAAATTAAAAATTGAATTTTCACCTGTTAAAAATGGAAGAACATTGAAAATTAAATTTCCAACTGCTGGAAATTGAAGAAAATTAAAAATTCAACTTTTGAAAATGGAATTTTCTCTAAATTTTTGATTGTTCAATTTTCAACCGTTGAAAATTTAAGGACATTGAAAAGTGAAGAAAATTGAATGTTCAATTTTCTTGAATTTTCAACCGTTGAATTCTCAACAGTTGAAAATTAAAGGGAATTCCAATTTCAATTACTGAAAGTTGAAGAAAATGGAAAAGTCAACTGATAAAAATTCAACTGCCAATTTTCTTTTATTGTCAACAGTTAAAAATTAAAAATTCAACATTCAGCTGTTTAAAATTCGATTTTCCAATTTCTACCATTTTCAACAGTTGAAAATTCAAGAAAAATGGAAATTAAATTTCAAATTTTCTTCCATTTTCAACAAGTCATGTTTAAACTGCTGGAAATGGAAGAAAATCGAAAAATCAACTGTTAGAAATTTAACCTTTTTAAATCTTCTACAATTTAATTTTCAGCTGTTGAAAATTTAAGACAATTTTAAATTAAATCTATAATAGTTGAATTTTCAAAAATTCAATTTTCAACAGTTGGCAATTCAAGAAAATTCAAAATTAATTTTATAAAAGTTGAATTTTCATCTGTTGAAAATGCAAGAAAATTCAAAATTGAATTTTCATCTGTTAAAAATGGAAGAACATTGAAAATTTAATTTTCAACTGCTGGAAATTGAAGAAAATAAAAAATTCAACTGTTGAAAATGCAATTTTCTCTAATTTTTAATAGTTCAATTTTCAACCGTTGAAAATTTAAGGACATTGAAAAGAGAAGAAAATTGAATTTTCAACCGTTGAATTCTCAATACTTGAAAATTGAAGGGAATTCTAATTTCAATTGCTGAAAGTTGAAGAAAATGGGAAATTCAACTGATCAAAATTCAATTGCCAATTTTCTTTAATTTTCAACAGTTAAAAATTGAAAAATTTAATATTCAGCTGATGAAAATTCAATTTTCAGCTGTTGAAAATTCAGTTTTCCAATTTTTTCCATTTTCAACAGTTGAAAATTCAAGAAAAATGAAAATTAAATTTCAAATTTCCTTCCATTTTCAACAAGTCATTTTTAAACTGCTGGAAATGGAAGAAAATCAAAAAATTAACTGTGAGAAATTTAACCTTTTCTAATCTTCTACAATTCGATTTTCAACTGTTGAAATTTGAAGAAAATTAAAAATTGAATTTCCAATAGTTAAATTTTCATCTGTTAAAAATTGAAGAAAATGGAAGAAAATTCAGCTGTAGTTCGAAGCCTGATTGTTTTATCTAATTATCCACTCATTTCTTGGTGGTAAGTTTGTGAAAGGTCAAGAATGAAAATGTAATCTCAAGTCTCAAGCAGTTTTCATTAGAGCGAAACGAGTGAATTCTTTGTAGATAGAGGAATGTGATAGTATGTATTATATTGGCTAATGAGATCTTACCACTTAACCGTATACGAGTCTATCCCTCAACATGACTTTATCGAAGATCGGTTGAGACTGTGATTAATCTCCCATGATTTTAGAAGTCCCATTACTCATTCACTGCCACTGCACCGGTCCACGCTTAGAATATTCCGTCTGGTCTACTGGGTTAGCGAATGACTTCCGTAACCGTGTCAACGCAAATTTGCACCAGTTTATCAAGTCCGTTTCAAGTTTTCAAGTTTTCAAGTTTATCAAATTCCGGTTCTTCTTATCTATAATATTCTAATCAGATCAGATATCATCGAAAGATGGATAAGCTACATTCTTAGGGGCGATGCCCATTTGATCGCCCTCTACCTGCTGGACGATGCCCATTTGATTGACGCCCACCTGATGGGCGATGCCCATTTAATCGCCCTGTATCTGCTGAGCAATGCCCATTTGATCGCCGGATACATACCGGGCGATGCCCATTTGAACGCCCTCTATCTGCTGGGCGACGCCCTTTTGATCGCCCTCTACCTGCTGGGCGATGCCCACTTGATCGCCCTCTATCTGCTGGGCGATGGCCTTTTGAGCGCCCTCTACCTGCAGGGCGACGCCCATTTCATCTTCGTCTACCTGTTGGGCGATGCCCATTTTATCACCGGCTACCTGCTTGCTCTACCCCCCCTTCCCCTCAGGTAGCTGAGGGATCGCCAGGAGCTGTCATCGAATCTTGCCAGCAGAGAAGTCTTTTGTACTAACGCGAAATAAAAAAAGGAAGATACAATTTTTTTAATTTTGCAATTAGTAATTTCGAAATATTGTATTCGAAATCTAAGTTTTTTGGCGATTTTGGCGATATGATACTTGCTTAATAAGTTGAAATTTAGAATAAGGGCGATAAGATTACTATACATATGATTCCAATTTTTTAAGTTCTACAATCTTTAGCCTTTCAATTAAAAATCTTTTTTTTAATTCATTATTTTGGAAGATTCTCAAATAAAAAATAATTTAGTTTTTAATGCCTTGTCCTAAAATCCTCTCATTTTCAAGGATTGAATTTGAGAAGTTATTGTCTTAATTTTCCATAGTTTTGAATTTATTCTGGATGCATTTAATTCAAAATTGTTTAGCTAAAAATTCTTGAAATTGTAAATTATGAACTATCGAACACTTCTGATTCTCAACTTATAACGGCAAATAACATTCTAAATTACTAGTGGCAAAATAAAAAAAATTTGTTTCTTATTTTTTCCTCCTTAGCACGAAAGACCCCCCCTGCTGGCAAGTCATTGGAAGCGTCTGGCGATCCCTCAGCATCATGAGGCGATGTTGGGTAAAGGGGGTAACGCAAGCCGGTTGACAGCAATCAAATGGGCACTGCTCTGTCTGCTTACTTTACCCCTTCCACCCAACTTCCCCTCATGTAGATATGGGATCGCCAGACGCTGTCATCGACCCTTGCCAGCAAAAATAGTTTTTATAGTTGGAGTCGCCGTAATTTTTGTATTTTATTACTCATTTGTACAAAGGTAGTTGACAAGGGTCGGAGACTGCGTCTGGCGATCCCTCAGCTACATGAGGAGAAGTTTGGCTTACTACTTAAACCATTTGAGTTAAATAAGAACATTGCGGCCTAAAGGAAATAGAGCATTATTTGCCAATAGCGACCTATTTTCGAAAAAATTTACTTTTTTCGAAAAATTGTTTGTTATGAATCGAAATAAAAAAAAAAATAAATTCTAATGTAAAATTATGTAAATATAACATTGAATTGTCAAAAGTTGATAATTGAAGAAAATTGACAGTTTAATTTTCAACATTTGAATCACAATTTCCTATAATTTTTTAGTACTTGAATTTTCAATTTCCAACAGTGCAAGGTTCAACAGTTTAAAATTGAAGAAAATTTAGTTTCCAATTTCCTTTTATTTTCAGCAGTTGAATTTCAATTTTCTATCATTTTCGGCATTTGAATTTTCAAGTGTTGAAAATTGAAGAAAATGAGAATACAGCTGTTGAGATTTCAATTTTTAATTTTCTTTCAACTTCAATGGTTGAATTTCAATTTTCCATAAATCTCAATAGTTAAAAATTGAATTTGTACATTTATGTACAGTTCACTTTTGAACTGTTCAAAATGGAAGAAAATTGGTATTTGAATTTTCAACAGTTACATTTTCTGATATTATAAATTGATAAAATTAAACTGTTGAAAAATTTAGAAAATTTAAAATTCAACTGCTGAAAATTTTAGGAACTTTAAAATTCAACTCTGTAAATTAAATTTTTTTAAATTTTACACATATAAAATTAAACTGCTAAAAATTGAAAGTTCGATTTTTAACTATTGAAAATTGAATTTTCGGAAACTAAACTGTTAAAAATTTAATTTCCTTCAATTTTCAACTGTGTAAAACGTAAGAAAGTTAAAAGTGGAAAAAATTGCATTTTCAGCAGTTCAGTTTTTTTCCATTTTCAGCAGTTTAGTTTTTAACATTTAAAAATTGAAGAAAATTCAACTTCTGAAAATTGAAGAAAATTTCAAATAGTCAACTGTTAAAAATTAGATATTGAAAATTCAAACTCTTGAAAATTTTAAGAAATTTAAAATTCAACTATTCAAATTCAATTTTTTAAATTTTAGACATTTAAAAATTCAGCTGCTGAAAATTGAAGAAAATTGAAAATAAAACTTAACAAATTAACATTTTTTTTATTTTTCAACTGTTAAAAATTAAATTTCCTTCAATGTTCAACTGTTGAAAATTGAATTTTAAATTTTCTTCCACTTTCAACCATTAATTTTGAAACTGTTAAAAATTGAAGAAAATTGACTTTTCAATTGCTGAAAATAGAAGAAAACCAAAAATTCGATTTTCTTCAATTTTTAAGTTTAATTTTCCACTGTTAAAAACGTAAGAAAATTGAATTTTCAGCTTTTCAATTTTCTTCCATTGTCAACAGTCAAATTTTCAACATTTAAAAATTGAAAAAAAAATTAACTGCTGAAAATTGAAGAAAACTGCAAATTTGCAACTGTTAAAAATTGAAGAAAGTTTACTTTTCAACTGCTGAAAATAGAAGAAAATTAAAAATTCAATTTTCTTTAATTTTAACAGTTCAATTTCCAACTGTTTAAAACGTAAGAAAATTAAAAATGGAAGAAAATTGAATTTTCAGCAGTTCATTTTTCTTCCATTTTCAGCAGTTAAATTTTCAACATATGAAAATTGCAGAAAATTTAACTGCTAAAAATTGATCAAAATTGAAAATTAAAGTTATGAAATTTAGATTTTCTTTATTTTTCAACTGTTAAAAATTGAAAGTTCAATTTTAAACTGATGAAAATTGAAGAAAATTGCGAATTTCCAACTGTTAAAAATTGGAAATTGAAAATTCAACTGTTGAGAATTTAATTTTTCATTTTCTTTAATTTTTATCAGTTAAAAATTTAGCTTTTTAAAATTAAATTAAATTTCTTCCATTTGCAACAGTTAAATTTTAAACTGTTGAAAATTCAAGAAAAATTAAAATTTAATTTTCAACTCTTGAAAATTCAACTACTAAAAATTCAACTGTTGAAAATTGAAAATTTTACTGTTCGAAATTCAATTTTAATTAATTTTCAACAATCCGATTTTCAACTGTTGAAAATGCACCTGCTGAAAATTGAAGAAAATTGAAAATCGAACTGTTCGAAATTCGCTTTTCTGTAATTTTCAGTCATTCAATTTTCAACTGCTGAAAATTCAAAATTGAATTTATAACTGTTGAATTTCACCATTCATTTTTTATCTGTTGAAAATTTCAAAATAACTTAAGAAAATTGAAAATTGAATTGTCACTTTTCTTCTATTTTCAGAAGTTAAAAGTAAAAGAAAAAAGCTTATTTTGTATTAAAAGGAAGTGTTATAAATGTTATATTTGCATAATTTTACATAAAAGTGTAATAAATAATCATTTCAAACAATAGAAAAAATTGTTGAAAAAAATCCCTGAGGCCGCAATGGATTTTACTTACAATTAGTTATCTTAAATGGTTTGATTGGTCAATCTAACTAAGAATTTATTTATCCACAAATAAGAAAGCTGTTGGATTAATCATTGTCTCCAAATCAGTAAACTCAATTAACAATTTACCAGGAATTTTTTTCACTGGAGTTATACATTTTCCAATATATATATTTTTTATTCCTCCTTTCAAGTGCTCACTAAATTAATTATCTTGATGATTTACGCCAAGGGGGTCAGTCCTCTCTGCGTGTAAAAATAAATTTAACAATAAAACTTCCCTCAGTGGTCGCCGTATCTGTTGGAATTGAATGGAATTTGAATAAAAAATAATTGCTCGAAAAGCGCAAGAGTTTGCTGGACGCAATTTCTTCCGCGCGAATGAGTCACATCTTACTTGCCATTTTATTTGCCATTGGAGGGACGGCACTCGGTGTGTCTTGTACTTTTTTTTTTTTTTCGCGTTTTCGACGCTGTACTGCCTCTGAATAAGACTTACATGCAATGCAGTCTTGGGACTGCCTGATCCAACTTAATGCCGCTAAATGTAAACTTGCCTTGTTCGAGTCACCTACGAACTAAGGGGTCTACGACCTCAGATCGATTGCTAATTTTCAGGACAGGTTGTTAAGTGCATCCTAATTTAAATATTGTATTGCCCAAACCCAAACTTTTTACATTTCAACGAAAGAGTCGCCAAGGCGCAAACGATGCATTCAGCAGACTCAGAAAATGATTTGGTCGAATCAACCAAAAAGTTTTGGTTGCACCAACCGAAGATTTGGCTACACCAGCCAAAGGTTTGGTTGAATCAACAAAGTATTTGGTTGTACCAACCAAAGGTTTGGTTGTACCAACCAAAGGTTTGGTTGATTCAACAAAGTCTTTGGTAGCGCCAACCAAAGATTTGGTTGAAGCAACAAAATATTTGGTTGCCCGAACCAACTTTACATACCCTTTCTCTACTTTTTCTAATTTTTTCGCTTAAATACAAATTGAATCAATAGAAACCAAAAAAAATCCGAAAGTTTTTGGTTGAATAGTCTACTATTATATTTTTGGTTCTGAATCCATCTCCTTTCTTTAAAAATTGTACTCTTTGGTTGAAAAATAATTCATTTTTTTGGTTTTAGTTTTATCTCCTTGGTTGAAAATTTCACGATTTCATTTTTCGAAAATTATTCTTCTCGATTAAAAAATTTTCTTTGGGTTAAACTCTCCTTGAACTTTTTTAAAAGGATTTATTATTTCAGTTGAACATTCATCTCTTTTGTTGAAAATGTAACTATTTTGTTGAAAATTTGTTTGTTTTTTTTTTGGTGGAGAATGAATTTTTTAAACTAATAATGCAACTATTTCATTCTGTTAAATTTTATTGAATTTTCCACGAAAATGATAAATCTTCAACACAAAAATGTACGTTTAAGAAAGTAGTTAAAATTTTAAGAAAATGTTTGAAGTTTACTGACTAAAAAAAATTTAATATAAAAAATATTATAATTATTATTATTTATGATTTTTCAACCAAATGGTTGAGTTTTTAAGCCAAAAAGTTGTGTTTTATTTTTCGAACTCTTTTCCAGTTTTAAATTATTTGGGAATCTTCTCAAAACTTCAAAATATATTTTACTTCATTATTTTCCAAATTGATAACTGTTCTATTTTCATTTTTTTGACCAAAATTTTTTCTTCAATTTTTTTCATTTTAAATCTTTCCAGAAAACTTCAGAATTATTCTGTTTCCTTGAAACCTTTGAAGATCCTTAAGAAGCTTCAAAATTTTATTTCGAAATCCTCAAAAATCTAAATTTAGATTTTTATTTTTCGAACTCTTTCCCAGTTTTAAATTATTTTGGAATCTTTTCAAAACTTCTAAATATATTTTAAACTTACTTCCTTATTTTCGAAATTAATAACAGTTCAATTTCCATTTATCAATAAAAAAAAAATTCAATCTTTTTTCAATTTTGCTCTTAATATTAATTTTTCAAAATAAAAAATCATTTTAAATGTTTTCAGAAAATTTAAGAATTATTTTGTTTTCTCAAAACCCCTAAATATCCTTAAAAAGCTTCAAAATTTATTTCGAAATCTTCAAAAATCTAAATTTAGTTTTTTATTTTTCAACTTTCAACCGAATCTTAGCCAAAGAAGATAAATCCTCATTGAAAAATATAATAAATAGGTCCATATTTCAACAACAAAAAAAATAAAATTTTTAATTAAGAACCAGCAAATGCCAAATTTACTGTAAAAAACTGAATTTTTCACAAGGTTTTAAATAATACGATTAATGCATTAATTCATTTAGTTATTCCCGGGCAAAAAATGGAACCAAAAGAATTTTTAAAAATTGTACTCTTTGGTTAAAAAAAAATAATTTTTTTGGTTGTAGTTACATCTCCTTGGTTGAAAATTAATGTAATTTTAACCAAATTCGTCTTTTTTGGTTAAAAATTAATTTTCTTTGTTGAATGTTCATCCTTTTTTATTGAAAATGTAATTTTTTGAGTCCAAATTAATCTAGTTTGAATAAGGATTCATCAATCTGGCAGAAAATTAAACTACTTGGCTCAAAATTAAACTTTTTGGTAGAACCTTAAATTTTTTTGTTTAAAATTAAACTTTTTGGTGGAAAGTTAAGTTTTTTTTGTTAAAAAAATCTTATTTCCTGGTTGAAAATTTAACAATTTTGTTGAAAATTCGTTTTTTTTGTTGTTAAAAATTAATTTCTCAATTAAAAATTTAACTATTCCATTTTTGGTTGAAAATTAATTTTTTTTCTATTAAAAATTTATCTTTTCTACTTGAAAATTCATCCTTTTTGGTTAAAAATGCAACTTTTTGGGTCTTAATTAATCTGGTTTGGTTGAGTATTTAACAATTTGGTAGAAAATCACACTAGTCGGTTGAAAATTAACCTTTTTGTGTAAAATTCATATTTTTAGTTTAAATTTTACTATTTGTTTAAAAATTAAACTATTTGTATGAAAATTTAACTTTCTGTTGAAAATTAATTTTTTCGTTAAAAAATCATATTTTTGCGTTAAAAGTTAAATCTTTTTGTAGATAATTCGTTCTTTTAGTTTCAGAATTAAAAATTTTGTTGAAACTTCGTGTGTTTTGTTGGAAATTCGTGTTTTTTTTTTAAGAAAAATCTTCTTGCTGGAAAATACATCTTTTTGATTGAAAATTTAACTAGTCGGTTGAATATTCATCGTTTTTCATTTAAAATGTACTTTGTTGAAAAATTGAAAAAATTGTACATTTCTTTCTGGAAAGTTTTATTAATCTTTTTTGTTGAAAATTCAACTACATGAATGGAAGTTGAACAGGCTGCTAAAAATTTAAAAAATTTCAAAATTCGAATATTTGGTTTAAAATTTCAATTTTTTTTTTAAATTATTGTTTTTTTATCAGAATCAATTTTTTCATCTAAAAATTTCACTATTCCATTTTTTGTTAGAACTTTATCCTTTTTAAATTGAAAATTCATGTATTTTGTTAAAAATTCGTCTTTCGTTTAGAAAATTAATCTTCTTGTTAAAAATTCATAATACTTTTGGTCATTTATATAATATTAATTTTATTTTATTTTTATCGAAAGACTTTAATGAGTCTCAGGGGAGATCCAATCGTTAAAAGGGGTTGCAAAAGACGTTAAAGTTTGCTTTGAGGATTTTTCACGTCTGGTACATACATACCTTGAGAAGTCTCGCAAACACAAATCCAAAAATAAAACGACCTTTTACGACATAGTGATGTTTACTAGGGAAATAAAATCCAAAATAGTAGGTGGAGTCAGAGGCCAAAATGTTCTAAAAACAGGAAAAATTTACAGGAAAATAGGGGAATAAATTCTTTTGATTAAAATTAATATGGATACTGTATTCAATTAAATATAAAGTACTTCAAATTCCAAATATTTTAAATAAAAATATTGCATTATTAACAAAATACATGAATTTCGAACCAAATTGTTAAATTTTCAGTTTAAAAAAATTAATTTCAAACCGAAAAGTGAATTTTCACCAAACTAGTTAAATTTTTAACCAGAGAAAAATTTTCAACCAAAAATGGCATAGTTAATTATTCAATTAAAAAAAAATTTGGTTCAATCAAAGAGATGAATCTCCAACCAGGCAGTCAAAAAAGATTTTAATTGTAGATAAAAAATAGGTGAAACATAAAACGATCAATCACATTGTTACTTTTTTATGAACTTCATATAGTTTTAAAACATAAGGTGATCAGTCACATTTTTATTTGTTTCTAAAATTCATGAAGATTAATTATCTGAGAACAAATTTAAATTCGGATTATTCGTTTCTGAGACATCTTGAAAAATGTGCACCCTTCTTTTCAATTTCCGAAAACTTGCACTTAATACTGTTCTTGGCATCAGTTGTTCAATTGTGAAAAATAAGATGATCTCTCGCATTTTATTTATTTTTTCTGAATTTCCGACAGTTGTAAAACGTAAGACGATCAGTCACATTGTTACTTGTTTATGAATTTCATAAATTTCTAAAACATAAAAGGCGATCAATCACATTGCCATTTCTTTCTGAAATGCATGTAGTTACATAACATAAGCCAACCACTCACATTGTTACTTGTTTATGAATTCCATACAGTTCTAAAACATAAGGCGATCAAAGTGTCATTTTTTAAAGAAATTCATGCAAGTTTTGCCATATAAGACGAACAAACACATTTCATTCGTTTTTGAATTTCTTACAGTTGTGAAATATAAGACTATCAGTCATATTGTTACTTTTTGATGAATTTCTTACAATTGTCAAGCTTAAGACGATCAATCACATTGTCATTTGTTACAGAAATTCATGAAGAATAATTATCTGGGGAAAAATTTTAATTCGGATTATCCGTTTCAGAGATATCTTGAAAATCAGAGGTTCAATTGAGGAACATCAGACAATCACTCATATTTCATTTGTTTCTGAATTTCATACAGTTGTGAAACATAAGACGATCCATCACATTGTTACTTTTTTATGAATTTCATACAGTTCTAAAATATAAGGTGATCAATCACATTGTTGTTTCTGTCTGAAATTTATGTAGTTCTAAGACATATACATTGTCATTTATTTCTGGAATTCATGTAGTTCTATAACATAAGCCGATCACTCACATTGTTACTTGTTTATGAATCTCTTATAGTTCTAAAACATAAGGCGATCACCCACATTTAATTCGTTTCTGAATTTCATACAGTTGTGAAACATGAGACGATCAATCACATCGTTACTTGCTTATGAATTTCCTACAGTTCTAAAACATAAGGCGATCAATCACATTGTCATTTGTTTCTAAAATGTATACAGTTCTAAAACGTAAGACGATCACTCACATTTCATTCGCTTCTGTATGAAATTCATAAACAAGTAACAGTGTGATTGATCGTCTTATGTTTGAACACTGTATGAAATCCAGAAACGAATGACAATGTGATTGATCGTCTTATGTTTTAGAACTGTAAGAAATTCACAAACAAGTAACAATGTGATTGATCGTCTCATGTTTCACAACTGTATGAAATTCAGAAACGAATGAAATGTGGGTGATCCTTATATGTTTTAGGACTGTATGAAATTCAAAAACAAGTAACAATGTGATTGATCGTTTTATATTTCACAACTGTATGAAATTGAGGAACGAATGCAATTGTTAATAGTATAAACAATTTTAATAACCAAATGCATTTATCAGGCATTTTTCGATTGAAAAATTCGTTTTTCCCGGTTTCAATTTTTAAAATTAAGAACTTTATAATAATTTCAGCAAAATTTCGAATTCGTCTTATAATTTTTTTAAACAAATTTGATAAACAAATGCATTATTCGGGCATTTGTCGGCACGGAAATTTTTTTTTTTAATGCCAGTCCTCTCAGTTCGGAACATTATCACAATTTCAGCAACATTCATAATGAGTTTATACATTTTTTGATTTTTCATAACAAATTCAATAAAAAATGCATTAATCAGGCATCTGTGGATGGAAAAATTGTTTTTTTTTCGATATCAGTCTTTTTAATTGGGAACTCAAAGATAATTTCATTAATTTTAATTTATTAATTAATGCATTTTTTACTTTTGATTAAAAATCATAAAATTTATCAACATTGAAAAGAAAACGAATTTTTCTGCCGACGAATTCCCGGATAATACATTTGTTTATTAAATTTGTTTCAAAAAATCCTAAGCTTAATCAGAAAATTATGAGTTTTGCTAAAATTATCATAAAGTTCCTGATTGAAAAATTGAAATTGAAAAAATAAATTTTTCTTTCGAAAAACGCCTGAGTAATGCATTTATTCATTAGGTTTGTTTATAATATAAGCAATTATAATCTCAAGAGAAAAATTGTTTATCATAATATTGTTTTCATTCGAATTGCTTGCAGTATAACTTAAAAAAACGTAAAATTATGGAAAATCATAGAAAAGATTCTTTGAACAAATAATTTGTTTATAAAAATTGTTTTTAATTATTATATAATATTGAAAAATCTTCAACTAATGTTACTCCATGAAACTTGGGCGATTTCAACCATTTTCCTGTTATTGACGAACACCAGGAAGGTCAAATAGAAAAAAATGAAAAAAATGGTAATTTTTTTCTTCATATTTCTTTATTTATAAAAAAATTGGAGGCCTACTTTAAAAATCAGGTTTGAAAACTCTCTTAGAAATCTTATCGGCTTAAAAAATTTTTTTTTTT
>CAKNXH010061579.1:51337-75873 GCA_932178445.1 Andricus quercusramuli
AGGAAATTAGGGTGGGTAGTAAGGGAAATGAGGGGAAATAATTGGAATGAGTGAGGGCAGTGAGGGAAGTCATGGGTGGGCCAGAAGGGAGTGGAAGTAAGAGAAGGGAGTGGAAGTGAGGGGATGGAAAAGTAGAGGAGGAGATATGAGGGCAAGTAGAGGAAGATAGGGAAAATTAGGGTTGGTAGTAGGGGAAATGAGTGGAAATAATTGGAAGTGAGGGAGGGTAGTGAGGGAAGTGATGGGCGGGCCAGTAGGACAGAAGGGAGTGGAAGTGAGGGGATGGAAAAGTAGAGGAATAGAGGTGAGGTCAAGTAAAGGAAGTTAGAGAAAATTAGAGTGGATAGTGAGGGAAATGAGGGGAAATAATTGAAAGTGAGGGAGGGCAGTGAGGGAAGTGATGGGTGGGCCAGAAGGGAGTGGAGTTATGAGAAGGGAGTGGAAGTAAGAGAAGAAAGTGGAAATAAGAGAAGGGAGTGGAAGTGAGGGGATGGACAAGTAGAGGAATGGAGGTGAGGGCAAGTAAAGGAAGTTAGAGGAAATTAGGATGGGATGTGAGGGAAATGAGGGGAAATTATTGGAAGTGAGTGAGGGAAGTGATGGGTGGTCTAGTAGGGTAGTGCAGGTGAATAGGGTAGTGCAGGTGAGCAGGGGAGGATAGGTGATGGCAGAAGAAGGGAAATAGGAGTAGAGGAGTACTCGGTAAGGAAGTGAGGAGAGGAGGAAGTAGTTTTTAAAGATTTTTTCTAAATAATAGAGACCTTAAAGCTAAAAGTTGAGAACCATTTGAGCTTAGATACGAATGTGTTCGATGTATTGAAAGGTGCAACCTTTTCATTAGCGTGTAGGCCACGCGCTCTATTATGTCTGACAAAACATCTGATTCCATTGTCAAGCGATGAACAATGGGCGGCGCGTCGTGTCGCGTGTTCTATTTTCAATTATTATTCGCGAAGTGCGCACGAAATTGGCAAATTGCTCGATTCCCAAGTGATCCGAACTCTCACGATTATAAGTGTCCTCCTATCGGACAGCTGTCATCTTCGTCTGGTCTTGACTGGACCACCTTCGTTATATTTATTATCTTATTGGCAAAAAGTCCACCCCTCATTGGCTGACAAAACATCAAGTATTAATTTATCATTTCATCTCTTCTGACCCACTACCAGTATGCTATCAAGATTTATTCATTTATTTCCATCGCATACTGTCTGTGCCTAACTAAAATTTAATTCTCGAATGGAAATTGACCTGGACCTGGACCTCGACATGGACCTGTATTTATTCCAGTGGATTTGGACGTATTACTGTCCACTATATAAAAATTGAACAGTGGTTATTCGTTCACAATTATCCTCTGTACGAATTATATCCACATGTCAAATTATTTTATTGATATACCGGAATAAAACATTATTCAAATACAAATTTTAAATTTTCAAATTTATTTATTTATTTTGAACAAAAAAAATGACTTTTCTACCATATAACATGATTTTTTGAACAAAATATATAAATTTTCCACAAAATAATAAAATTTTCAACAAAATACTGGAATTTTCAATAAAATAATTGAATTATCCACAAAATCATTGAATTTTCAACCTAAAAACATGAATTTTCCACAAAAAAGTGCAATAGTTGATACTTGAACCAAAAAATATGAAAGTTCGTTTAAAAAATGGATTTTTTAAATCACAAAGACGAATTTTTAACAAATAAAGATTTTTCAATCATGAAAAAAAAATTTTAACTAAACTGTTGAACCTTCAAGCCAAAAGACGAGTTGTCTGTCTCAAAATCAAATTTCCAATCAGAAAATATGAATTTTCAGCAAAAAAAATTAATTTTCAACAAAAGTAGGTCAACTTTCAACCAAAGAGATGCATTTTTAACTACAAATAATGAATCTTCAACGAAAAAGTGATTTCTCAACAAAGTCGTTTAACCAAAATTTAAAAATAAAATAGTTGAATCCTCAAGTAAATAAGATTAATTTCCAAACAAACCATTGCATTTTTATCAAAGAAAGATGAAATTTCTACTAAAAGAGATGAATTTTTAAATAAAAAAGACAAATTTGAAAAAGATTGAACTTTCATCCAAAAAAGATTTTAATTTGACTTTTCAACCTTTAAATATGAGTTTCAAATAAGAAGTAAATTTTCTTCAAACATACTTTAATTTTCAACAAAACAGTTGAATTTATAACAAAAAAAATGTCTTTTTAACAAAATTATTGAATCTTCAACCTAGTAGTAGTATTTTATAGTAAAATTTCTACTAAAACAGATGAATTTTCCAATCAGAAAATCAAATTTAAAAAATTTGAATTCTCTTCCAAAAAAGTTTTAGTTTTAGTATTCAACATTGAAATATGAGTTTTAAATAAGAAGACAATTTTCTACGAAGATACTTGATTTTTCAACCCAAAAATACGAATTTTTAACAAAAAATGGAATATTTACATTTTCAAATAAAAAATAAATTTTCAACCAAAAAAACTAATTTTCAACTAAAAAGATGAATCTTTAAACAAATGAATCAAACGTCAACCAAAAAACTGAATTTTTAACCAAATATTTGATTTTCCAACTAGAAGGATAAATTTTCAGCCAAAAAAATTAGTTTTCAATCAGGAAGATTAATTTTCTACCAAGTACTCGATTTTTTTCACAATGTTGAATTTTTTAGTTGAATTTTCAACTAAAGAAGATAATTTTTTAATTAAAATGCTGAATCTTCAAAAAATAAAATTTGTAACCAAGTAGATGATTTATCCTCCAAATAGATGGTTTTCAACCAAATAGTTGAATTTTCATCAAAAAATGGAATATTTACATTTTCAAGTAAACAAAATAATTTTCAACAAAATAATTCAATTTTCAACTAAAATTATGAATCTTTTACCAACAACACTTACAGCCAAATAGTTGAATTTTCAACAAGCGAAATGAATTTTCAACTAAAATTGTGAATCTTCAACCAAAAAAATTAATTTTTAACCAAATAGTTGGGTTTTCAACCAAAAAGATAAGTTTTCAACTAAGAAGATTAATTCTTCAGCAAACGGGAGAAACCTTAAAGAAACTACATGAATTTCTAACTAAAAAAGATAAATTTTCAGCAAAAAATGTATTAGTTAAATATTCATTAAAAAAAAAATTAATTTTCATCCAAAAATAAAAAGAAATTTGAACCAAATAGATATACTTTTTCAATTTCAAAAAATGAATAGCTTTAAATTCCTAATATTTCAAGTAAAAATATTCCATTTTCAATGTACGTAGATAAGTTTTTAACTAAACAGTTAAATTAAATTAATTAAATTTAATCAAAACTATATTATTTTATGTTGAAAATTTTTTTTTCTTTTGGTTTGGTTGAAAATTGGTTGAAAATTCATGTATTTTGTTGAAAATTATCCTTTTTCGGTAGAAAATTAATCTTTCTGGTTGAAATTTCATTTCCTTAGTTGAAAGTTAGTTTTTTTATTGAAAATTAATTTTTTTAACTAAAAATTTAACTATTCAATTCCGTTACAAATTCAACTATTTGACTTATAAATTCTGTATTTTGTTGAAACTTTGTCTTTTGTAGTAGAAAATTAATCTTCTTAACGACTAATGCACCTTTTTGGTTGTAAATTAATTTCTTTAGTTGAAAATTAGTTTTTTTCATTGTAAATTAATTTTTTTCTAACTATAAATATTTAACTAATTTTTTTGTCGACAAATTTTTCTATAGACCTTTTATCTTTTTGGTTGAAGATTAATTTGATTGAAACTTTAACTATTTCGTTGGAAATTTATTTTATTCAGTTAAAAACTTATTTTTCTAGCTTATAATTAAACTGTCATATTTTTTGTTGAAAATTTATCTTTTTTTTGAAAATTCATCTATTTTTTTGAATTTTGTATTTTTTTGGTAGCAATACAACATATTTGGTTAAATTTTTTTTTTTAATACGCTTCATTTTAGTTGAAAGTTCATTTCTTTGGTAAAAAATTTAACAAATTTGTTGGATTTTTTTTTGTATGAAAATGAATTTCTTATTAAAAATGCAGCTATTTCATTCTTTCTAGAAAAATGATCTTTTACGGTTAAAAATTTACTTATTTTGTTGAAAACTCGTATTTTTTATTCGAAAATTCAATTATTTTTGTACAAAATGCATATTGTTGGGTTTATTGATTGGAAAATCTTTCTTTAATGAAAATTCAACTCTTCTTTTGAAAATTAGTATTTTTTGGTTTAATTTTACAATTCTTATTGAAACTAAAAAAAATCGTGAAACAAAAACTGTTGCACTTTTTGTTGAAAATTATTTTTTTTTTAAAATCAAAGATTCATCAGTTTGGTTGAAAATTTAACTATTTTGTTGCAGATTCTCTTTTTCTTGATTAAAAATAAATTAGTTTAACTGGACATGTAATCATGAAATTTTTAATTAATAAATCTCAATCAACTGAAACTCGACAAACATCAGGAAATTCGTATTATCCAGTATGTACCACTCTCCCCTATTGCTAAATTTATATTTGTATGAAAAAGGGACAATTTTGAAGTAAATAATCTGACAGTTGAAGTGGATTATACCGTTCACGATCTTGGATTTTAACATTTTAAGCAGCAAAATCTATAAATAATTAACTTTTTTCAGACTTGATTCCTTATTTTATTTTATCAGAGATAAGTACGGATTTAAGCCAAATCTAATTAATCTTTATCAATCACGCGAAATTAATCCCACGCGAACGTGTAAAAAAAAGAATCAAAAGAAGGAAAGATTTACACTACCAGTCAGTCTGGTTAACTCGTTCGATTTTTGGTAAAACGAGAAAGTAGAGTAGCATGGCCGCTTGAATATGCAAAATTTCCAAAGCCTTTGTACGTGCCATTTGGTTTCAAAAGAGAATAGAGAACAATAAATTCCCGTTCGGCACGTGCTTTCGATTTCAAAAAAGGTGTTTACCAACAGAGCGTGGATCATTAGAATTAATCAAAAATTTAATAAAAAAAGTAAAAAGTTTTTTTGCAATGTGGAAGAAAAGATTTTGACAAAAATGTACGGAAAACTGAAACTTTTTTTTACAGGAATCTACAAATAAATACAATAAATTACAAGGAAAATTAGAGTTCTTCAATGCCCAATAAGTTTTTTCTTAAATCTTTAACTTTGCATCGTCTTTTTATTTATGAACAAATAATAAGTCAAGCACAACAAAAATGATTTTTCGAATGGTATTGTTGTTTTAATAATATTATTGATAATTATAATAAATTGTTTAAAAGATTAATTTTCTTCACTCAAATTACTTAACTTATCTTGATTGAAAATTTGACTAAAAGTGATTTTTTTTAAACTGCAATTTTGTAGCATTTTCCTGAGAGAATATTAATAACATTAATAATAAATTGTTAAAACAATCACTCTTGTTAACATTGATGAACTATCACTTCCCTCTAATTGAAAATTGGTCAACAAATGTAAAATTTGTGAAAAATTGCGTCTTTTTAACTCGATTCTATGAGAAAATTGCTAAAAACAATAATAAATTCAGGGTGCACAGTCTTTCCCTTTTTTCTTAGTTTCCCCTTTTTTCTTGAAATTATCCTTTTTTCCCCATTATCAAAAAACTTCCCCTTTTTCCCCTTTTCTCGAAAAATTCTCTGAAATTAGTAAGTGTATCCATTATTGAATAATAATTAAAGCAAGTATAGCACTTACATAAATTATTCATGAAGAAATCGTTAAATCTGAAGGGGAAAAAACTTGTGGGTTGGCATTCACAAAAATGAAAAAAAAAATTTAATCAGTAAAATTTAACGATTTCAAATTCCAAAGATTTCCTATTGGTTCAAAAATGATAAGGAATTTGTTATATTTATTGCTTTTAGTAGTGAACAATAATAAAAAATTACGAAAAAATGCAATGTTTGCTCAGTAAAAATTTTTTTGAAAATGTGGAGAAAACATGTTTTTTTGTATTGAGTCATATGCACACATTTAAAAAAAATTTGAATATATCAAACCTGTAATTTATTCAGCTTGAACCAAAGAAACATTTTACCACTTTGCTGTCTCGGAGAAAAATTTTGTCGTGATTTAGGATTTCATTTTTTTGCGATTTCGGAACGTTATATACACCACGAAAAAAATGTTTCCCGCATGATTAAAAAATGATAACATGTTTCTTTGGTTCAAGGTGAAGAAATTTCAGGTTTGAATCAATTCAAAAAACATGTTTTTGTACATTTTCAAAAAATTGTGTAGTGTAGTTTTAAATTTACATTGAAAGTATCAATTAGAGTAAGAAAGAAATGACAATCCTGGAAATAAATATTTATGAGAACGATGTTAAATATATTAAAATCGTGTATTTAACTAAATTTATTTTATTCTCGGAATTTTTTATATTACTGTGAATGGATTAGCAACGACCTGAGTATAACAAATTTTCAAAAATAAATTCTTTAATGGCGGAAATCATTGAAAAATCATTGAAAATTATTTAAAAATATAAAATTGCTTATAAAAAGATTGTTTGTTCTTTTCGACATATAAAAATAAATGTTTAATTTTTCCCCTATTTTCCCCTTTTTCGTAACCCTGTAATTTGTTTAAACAATTTATGTGAACATCCAATCAGCAGTATGAAATGGTCTCTTATGTGCCAGAAACTATTTTCACTGAAAAAACCGCAAAAAAAGTCATAATTAGCGCGAAAAACTCGCAAAACCCATTTTTTCACTTATGGGGTTTCTTTGGGACCCTATAAAAAAGACTTATAGTGTTGGTATTTGAAAAGTGATATTTCATTCGTATTCTATGGCTAATTGTAAAGAGAAAAGTTGAGTTTCAACTCGATTGAGATAATATTGAGGATTCTGAATAAGACTTACATAAACTTCTTTTTTTTCTTATGGGAAATACGTGTTAAACTTCATGGGGCTTGCGGCATCCCTAAAGATCATTTTTTTTCAACAAAAAAAAAATGTATTTTTGTGTAGATTCGAACAAATTTCTGGGGTGTCCCCATAAAAATTCGAAAAAAAATTTGGTTTGACCCCCCTAATGATCAATGTGCGGTATATGACATTTAATAACATGCACTGAGAAAAATGGATTATACCCGGTAATAAAAAATATGTTAACGGATATAATCTTGGACTATTGACTACGGGACAGCGATCCAGATTATTAGAACTACAATTTATAGATATTACATGATAATATCATTGATTATTGAACTTTATAATCTGAGATAATAAAATCTATAATCCAAAATTTTAAAATCTAATATATATTAGTATCCTGGTCCATTAGATAACCTTAAATATATATAATAATTTTTGCAAACGTATTTATAAATCTATGCAAAATTTTGATAGACGAGCTTGGAATTAGAACTGGGAACAAATTTAAATTTTTTAAACACACAATAAGCAGGAAAGTGGCTATCATAAGACTACAAAAACGAAAGTAAAGGAGGCTAAGTTTCTGTACTTGTACAAGTGGCAGTGATGTGTAATGAAAAGAAATATAAACTTACCCATTTTCAAAATCTATTTCACGTGTGATTCAGCAGTAATAATCATTTCATAACTGAATTATTATAATAATTCAGTATAACAAGTAATTACTTGTTATAATGCGAACGGATGCATATGACGCGCCACGATGCGACGTACGATCTTAGACTACACAGACGTCTGGATATTTTAAAATCTGAGATGTTACAAATTAATGCCTGAACATTATAAGAATGTAACATCTAGAGATTATATTTGGTAACATCTTCATATATTAGAAAAATATGATAGATTATACGCGCTCATATACTTTTCTACACGGTGTATTATTCTTTAATTCTATTATCCAGTTCGTATAATCCATTTTCTCAGTGTGGTCTCTTGATGGCGATTTTATATAACAAGCTTTTAGATTTAATATACAAATGTATATTAAATGTATATTAAAATTGCAAGCATTTTTAACAGTGCTAGGAACATACATTCAGACAACATCAAGTCATCAATGTTTACATGAATGGTTCTAAGTAGATGTTTACATTTAAAATTTGCCCATTGTCCATTCATGCTACTTACGAATCCACCCACACATTCATTCGCAAAATTTGAGTGAATGGTTGGCAGTAGAACTGACAAATTGAATGGTGGCATGTATAGTAAGTAATGACTTTTCTAATGCTCTATTAGAGCCGCAGTCAACTAAACTAAACGAAACAGCTGCGATGTCAGTAATCTCGTTGAGAGCATTCAGTAGCTTGACTGGTTTGACGTGAGTGACTCCTGATGTCAAACACAGCTCAACATTTAACCGCTTTTTATGATCTTGGTACGTGCCTTCTTGGAATCGCAAGATTGGCTAAACTCGCATCGGCTCGCATCTTTAGACATAAATATATATACTATATAGTATATAAGAACAAACGATCTAGCGATGCATGCATCGTTACAACTTCTATAAAATAGGGTGGTCGTAATGTTTATGACCTAACATAAATTTTCTTCTGCATTCACATTTAAACATCGCGGAAAGCTGATTGAGATCTCGCGAGCGGAAATTGTGAATTATGCATACTGTCTCCGATTCATATGCGACAAGAAACACTGTGACATATTTTTTGTCAGTTTATCGAAGCTCTCTCTGCTAATTGCTCGGATATATGTTCTACTTTTTTCATTTCCCGGGAGAATGACGAAAGTAATCTTAGATGCTCCACATCAATTCAGGGCTTAAAATGTCGCGTTGTGAGACACACTTGTGCCACTGAGAAAAAGCACATTTTTTCGTTGATATGGGGCCAAACAAATGTTTGTTCGATTCAATGAAATTCTTCAGTTGGCCTTATTTTATTTGAATAAATTTTTATCTATATCAAATTTTGTTTCAATTATATAAAGGTTAGAGCATTCATAGAGCATTTAAGAGAATTGAAAGCATTTATTGTTTAAACAAATATATATCATAATTAATACATATCATTTTTACAAAAACATTCTAGAGTGAAATGTCAGGGAAAAGCTGACAGAGTTAGGGAATTTTCGACCAACTAAAGTTGAATTTAATTTTTCTTATTATGGTTAAAAATCGCAACTATTTGCTTGAAAATTAATCTGTTTTGGTTGAAGATTCAAACTGTTTTGTTGAAAATTTATCTTTTTTCCTTTAATTCAACTATTTTTGATATAAAATTAAAATCCCTTTTGGTTGAAATATCAGATATCACGTTTTTCGTTGATAATTCATCTTTTTTTATTGAAAATTCAATTACCTAGTTGGAAGTGGAACTACTTCGTTAAAAATTTACTTATTTGGTTGATGATTCATCATTTTAATTTAAAATTCATCTAGTTTGATAGAAAATTCATCTTATTGGTTGAAAATTGATATTTTTGGTTGAAAATTAGTTTTTTTATTCTATTGCATTTTATTGAAATTTTGCATTTTGTGAGAATCTTCTTGTTAAATAATAATATTCATTTTTTTCATCTTTTTGGTTGACAATTCCTTTAAAAATTCAAATATTTGGTTGAAATTTCGTTTACTATTCCACTTTTTGTCAAAATTTTATTGAAAATTAATTTTTGTACTGAAAATATAACTATTCTATTTATATTTGAAAATTCATCTTTGTTAGGTGAAAATTCAACTCTTTGTTGATAATCAGTCTTTTTTTGGTAGAAGAGTTTCTCTCTTTAGTTTAAACTTCATCTTTTTTGTTGAAAATTTATTTCCTTGGTTAAAAATTTATTTCTTTGATTGAAAATTCAATTATTTTGTTGAAAATTCGTTTCTTTTTTGGTTTGAAAATTTATTTTATTAACTGAAAATTTAACTATTTTATTTTTGGTAGAAAATTTATCTTTTGATGTAAAGATTCATGAATTTGGTTAAAAATTATTTTTTCTAGTTGAAGATTCTTAGTAGAAAAATCGTCTTTTATGGCCGGAAAACTCTACAATTTGGATGACATTTTTTTCTTTTTTTGCTCAAAAATCTTTCTTGGTTGAAAGTGCAACTATTTGGTTTAAATTTAATCTGTTTTGTTTAACAATTCAACTACTTTGATGCAAATTTGGATTCTTTGGTTGAATTCAAAAATTTTTGATATAAAATTATAATCTTTTTTGGTTGAAATATATTACAGTTTTCATTAAAAATTTATCTTTTTTTTGTTGAAAATTAGTCTTTTTTGTAGTTGAAAATTAGTTTTTCAACTGAAAATTAAAATGTTCCATTTTTGGTTTACAATTGATTTTTTTTTAGTTGAGAATTTAATTATTTGGATGAAAATTATCTTTTTGGCTTGAAAATTCATCTGTTTCGCAGAAAATTGGTCTTTTTCGTTTAAAATCCATCTCGCTATGTAAACATTTTTTTTGTGAAAAATTTAACTGTTAAAAAATTATTCGGCTTTGGTGGAGGATTCAACCATTTTTTTTTTGAAATTCAATTATTTGGCCGGATATAAAGTTTCTTGTTGAAAGTTGAACTATTTTTGTAAAAAAATCGTCTTTATGGATTGAAAATTCCACAATTTGGTGGAACTTTTTTTCCTAAAAAATATTTCTTGGTTGAAAATTCAACTACTGTGTCGAAAATTCGTATTCTTTGCTTGAATTCAAATAATTTTCATTTAAAATTATTATCTTTTTTGGTTGAAATATATTACAGTTTTCGTTGAAAATTTATCTTTTTTTGTTGTTGAAAATTTAGATTATTTGGTTGAAAATTCATCTTTTTTGGTTGTTAACTATTTTGTTTGAAATTGTTTTTAATTATTTCCTTAAATAAAAATTGAACTATCGCATTTTTGGTTTCCAATCATTGATCTTTTTTAAGATGAAAATTCAACTATTTGTTTGAAAATGAAGTTTTTTGTTAAAAATTTATTTTTTCGGGTAGAAAATCATACTGTTTTTTTGAAAACTCATATTTTGGTTGAAATTTTGTTTTCAGTACAGAAAAATTTTTCTTTATTAAAAATTCGCATTTTTGGTAAAAAAAGAAATTCATCTCGCTTGGTATAAATTTCCTCTTCTTTGGTTAAAAAGTTTGGCAGAAAATAATTCTGATTTGGTTGATTATTCGACTATTTTGTTGAAAATTCTTTTCTTTTTTGTTGGAAATTAGTTTCTTAACTGAAAATTGATCTATTTTATTTTCGCTTTAATTTTATTAAATTTATTTATGGCAATAAAATTAATAAATTTTATTTCAAATTGAAGAGTTGACTTCGCCAAATTTTTTTGCAAATAAAAATGTTAATTTATTTTTTAATTATAAATTAATTTTGTTTAATAATTTTAAAAAATAGTCCTTTTTAATTCGAAAAATCTATTTGGTTGTTGAGAGTTCATCTTCTTGACTTGAAAATTCCACATTTTTGTTGAATTTTTTTTCCTACTTGACTGAAAAATGTTTCATAGTTGAAAACTTATGTTTTTTAAAAATAATTTGAAAATTTATCTCTGTGGTGAAAATGTTATCTTTTTTGGTTAAAAGTGCAACTATTTGGTTGAAAATTCATCTTTGTTTGACTATTCAACCTTTTTGTTAAAACATCGTATTTTTTGTTGGAATCATTTTTTTTTGATTTAAAATTAAAATCGTTTCAAAATTGATCCTTCTTATTCGAAAATTAATTAATTTTTTATTCGTATTTTTTAATGAAAATTAATGTTCTTGTTTGAAAACTTAACGATTCCATTTTTGGTTTAAAATCGATTTTTGTTAGTTGATAATTCTACTATTTGGTTAAAAAATTATCTATATTTTTTTTAAATACTCAATTTTTACTATAAATATTGAGGAATTGAAAGCGCTATAAATTAAATTTAATATAATACAACACCCACACTCATTCTATTTAAACGAGTTAATTAAATTTAACGAATTAAATTTTCTGGAATTATTTGAAAAGCTTATCAATAAATAAAATATTCATAAATGAATGTTAAAATTTAAAAACATATAAAGTGCAAATTATTTCCATCTTTCCATGACAATAATAGTTTGATGCTTTTATGTTGTAAACAGTTTAATTAATTATTAGTCCATTCATTTTGCCCAACATTTTAAAGAAATTAAGTAAAAATTATTTGAATACTTTAATGAAAATTATAGTTTATAGATTCTTATTTTGTGAAATGATTTATTAAATATTAGCTGATTAATTTTTTTCACGATATTGAATTAAATAAAGATGAAAATTTTTTTTTCTAAATTGAGTACCATAAATTTATTATTCACTTGAAGATTATATAATTAAATATTGGATATAATTTGTATAAGAAAAGTTTATTTATATTTAAAATACCCTTATCACAATTCAATAATTTTTCAATTGTTCCCGATTTTGTGAAACGAGTATAATTTAGTTTTCAAAAATATACGTAAACTTGGTTTTATTTTTTCTAAGATTAGTATAAAAGAGAAGATTTAATTTTTAGAAATGATAGTACAAATTTAAAAAAATATAAAGTGAAAATTAATTGAATGTTTTCATGAAAGTAATAGTTTAATGCTTTTTATTTTTTAAACTGATTGGTTAATTATTATCTGATTAATTTTTTTCACAACATTAAATTACACAAAGATTACATAAAATTTTAATTTGTTTAAATTAAGTACATGAATTGATTATTTAATTGAAGGCCATGCAATTGAATATTGACTATAATTTTTATAATAGAAGATTATTTATTTTAAAATACCTCTATTCAAATTGTATAATTTTTATAAATTTTGTGATGTTGTGACATAAGTATCTGAATTCCGCTTTCAATAATATATGTACATATTTTTCTCTATGGAGTTACTTTAAATGGTTATTATTAATTCAAATTTTCAGAAAAATATCAAGTAAAAATTATGCGAATGTTTTTATTTAAAGAACTGTTTATTGTTTTCCATGTTGTGAGCTAAATAGTTATATATTAACTGATTCTATTTCATAAATAAATTAAATTTTCAGAAATAAAAGTTCAAATCATTCATATAAAAAAAGGTAACCTCCATAATTTTCAAAATGTTTACGATGTTGCGAGATAATTATCTAAATTCAATCTTCAAAATTATATGTAAATGAGTTGTAAGTTTTTATGGAATTAGTTAAAAAGATTATGAACAATTGAAATTTTAAGAAAAATATGAGATAAAAATTTTGATGTTTCAATGCAAAATTGTAGGTATTAATTTGTTGATGATTTAGCGATGTATATTGATGCCTAAATTAAAAAAAATTGCCGTGAAAGTACCCGCAAATGTCATTGTACAAAAATTATGTTTTTTCAGAATATTAAATTACATAACGTGCACTTGAAATCCTCCAATTATATCTCGACATTTACTGTTATAAATAGTAATAGTAAATTATACGTTACATGGATTCACTGAATACATTCTTTGAGAATATAATTTCCGCAAGAATTGGATTAGTCAAGAAATTTGAAAAAATAAATAGTGATTGGAAAATTGAGTAAAGGAGAAAAATGAACACAAAAAGTTAGCGCATTAGTCTAATAATAATGAACAATTCAATAATTTAATTAATGAATTAACAGTTTGAAAAATCGAAATATTTTAAATCCCCTAAGTGAAGTATAAATACCTTTAAATCTTTATCGGTATCTCTTGAAGCGCTAAGACCTTTGGGTATATCATCAGTCTTTTCCTCTATTTAAGAATACCGCATTTTCGATTCCGGTCCCCAGAGGAATCCCCTTTTCTCGACATACCGTTTGGAAAAAGAGACACGTTTGATCTCCCTGACTGGTGCTCGATCACGGAGTTACAGACTCGAAATAAAAGGAACGTGATCCTGAGAAAAAGGAAAAAGGACAACTTTCTCCTTGAAAATATACAAATTGTAAACTAGAGCTCATCTATACATTTTTTCCATAACTGACCTTGAGCACAATTTTCCCCGAATTCTGATTCTCGAAAATTTATGGCTATCATATGGCTTCTCATTTATTTGATGATTGATTCTACATTCGAGAGGGATGATTGCTGAAGTGCAAATTCGAGGAAAATCGAATGTTGGATTCTTCGAATCAAAATTTTGTTCCAACAATTTACTTGTTTGATTACTTGGCCTTGAAAGAATTTTATTTGTGCTTATTTTTATTTACAATATCTATGTTTTAAAAAATTTTACAAAGATTCCAAAGATTCAAAAATATTTTAAGATTTCACATAGATTTTTCAATATTATATATTTAATATATAATGTATTATATATTGTATAATAAATATAATATATGATATAATCATTTAATAATAATTTAATAATATATTTGATATAATATTTCACAAATATTTTCAAAAATATTTTGAAATATTTCAAATATTTTACAAAAGATTTTTCAAGAATTCAAAAAGATTTACGAAAAAATTCAAAAGATTTCATTGGTTTCATAAAGAGTTCCAAGATTTCACATAAATTTTCAAAAAGATTTCAAAGGATTTCAAAAGTCTTTCAAAGGATTCAAGGATTTCAATGATTTCATAAAGGTTTCGAAGATTTCACAAACATTGTCAAAAAGATTTCAAAAGATTTCAAGGATTTCAAAAGTTTTCAGTGACAAAAGGTTTCAGTGATTTCATAAAGATTTCAATGATTCAAAAAATATTTCTAAGATTTCACATAGATTTTCAAAAAGATTTCAACGGATTTCAAAGATCTTTCAAGGGATTCAAGGATTTCAATGATTTCACAAAGGTTACGAAGATTTCACAAACATTGTCAAAAAGATTTCAAAATATTTAAAAAATTTTCAGTGACAAAAGGTTTTAGTGATTTCATAAAGATTTCAAATATTTCACAAATATTGTCAAAAAGATTTCAAAAGATTTCAAAGATTTCCAAAAATTTCAAAGATTTTTAAGATTTCACGATTTTTTCAATGATTTCAAAAATATTTAAAAGATTTCACATAGGTTTTTCAATATTTAAAAAAAAAAAATCATGATTTCACATAAATGTTAAACAAAATTTCAAAGGATTTCAAAGGTCCTCCGAAGGATTGAAGGATTTCAATGATTTCATAAAGGTTTCAAAGTATTGTCAAAAAGATTTCAAAAGATTTCATAAGGATTCAGTGATTTCATAAAGATTCGACAGATATTGTCAAAAATATTTCAAGAGATTTCAGAGATTTCAAAAAATTTCAAAATATTTTAAAGGTTCCAAAAATATTTCATAGATTTCAAATAGATTTTTCAATATTTTAAAAATAATCATTATTTCATGGAGACTTCAAAGATTCCACCTAAATTTCCAAAAAGATTTCAAAGGATTTCAAAAGTCTTTAAAAGGTTTCAAGGATTTCAATGATTTTATAAAGGTTTCGAAGATTTCACAAAGATTTTCAAAAGATTTCGAAGATTTCAAAAGGTTTCAGTGATTTCATAAAGATTTCAAATATTTCACAAATATTTTCAAAAATATGTCAAAAGATTTCAGGGATTTCAAAAAATTTCAAAATATTTTAAAGATTTGGTAAATATTTAAAAAAATTTCAAAGATTTTTAAGATTTCACGAAGTTTTCAATGATGCCAAAAATATTTCAAAGATTTAACATAGATATTTCAATATTAAAAAAAAAATCATGATTTCATGAAGGCTTCAAGGATTTCACAAATATTTTCAAAAATATTTCAAAGGATTTCCAAGGATTCAAGGATTTCAATGATTTCACAAAAGTTTCAAAATTTCACAAGTATTATCAAAAATAAGATTCAATAAGATTCAATAAGATTTCAGAAGATTTCAAAGATTTCCAAAAATTTCAAAATATTTCAAAGGTTCCAAAGATCTGGTAAAGATTTCAATTTTTTTAAAAGATTTCACAAAGGTTTCAAAGATTTCACAAAGATATAAAAGATTTCTCGAAGATTTCAGCTATTCCAAAAACATCTCAAAGATGTCACAAAGATTATTCAAGATTTCCAAAAAATTCATAATTTCGTGAAGACTTCAGATTTCACAAATATTTTGTAAAATATTTTAAAAGATTTCAAAGGTCTTTCAAAGAATTAAAGGTTTCGCGAGAGGTTCCGATAATTTCCTAAACATGTTAAAGATTTCAAAGATTTTTCAGAGATTTAAATGATTTGATAAATTTTTTAAATGTTTCAAAATATTAAAAAACTTTCAAAAATTTCCCAAAAATTTCAATAATTTCATAAATATTTCAAAGATTTCACAAAGATTTTTCAAGATTTCCAAAAAATTCATGATCTCATGAAAACTTCAAAGATTTCAATGATTTCATAAAGGTTTCACAGATTTCACAAATATTGTTAAAAATATTTCAAAGATTTCAATGAGTTCATCAATAATTAACAGATTTTTCAAGATTTCGAACAAATTTACAAATACTTAAAAAGATTTTAATGATTTCATAAAGCTTTCAAAGACTTTTCAAATATTGTCGAAAAGATTTCAGAAGACTTCGAAGAATTCAAGGTTTCAAAGTATTTAAAAATCAAAATATTTCAGGGGTTCCAATGATTTTGCAAAGATTTTAAAGATTTTGTAAATATTTAAAAGATTTTTAAAAATGTCAAATATTTCACAAAGATTTCACGAAAATTTCAATGATTCCAAAAATATTTCAAAGATTTTTCAAAATTTTCAAAAAATTCATTATCTCATGAAGACTTCAAAGATTTCACAAATATTTTCAAAAAGATTTCAAAGGTGTTTCAAAGAATTCAAGGGTTCACGAGAGGTTTCAATAATTTCATGAACATTTTAAAGATTTCACAAAGATTTCAAAGATCTGGCAAAGATTCAAATGATTTTATAAATATTTTGAAGATTTCAAAATTTTCACTAAGATTTCAATAATGTCATAAATATTTCAAAGATTTTTCAAGATTTCAAAACAAAAAATCACTAAAATACAAAAGATTTCAATGGTTTCATAAAGACTTCGAAGATTTCACATCAATTTTCAAAAAGATTTCAAAATAGTTCAAAGATCTCTCAAAGGATTCAAGGTTTCAAAGGATTTCTAAATCAGAAGATTTCAAAGCTTTCAAACGTTTGCAAAGATTGCAAGCGTTTTGCTAAGATTTAAAAATATTTTTCAGATTTTTCAAGATTTCCAAAAAAATCATGATTTCAATGATTTTATGAAGGTTTCAAAGATTTCACAAATATTAACAAAAATATTTCAAAAAAACTGTACCATTTCAGTGGTCCCATAAAGATTTCACAAATATTTTAAAATATTTCAAAGGTCTTTCGAAGAATTCAAGGTTTCACGAGAGATTTCAATAATTTCCTCAACATTTTAAAGCTTTCAGAAAGATTTCAAAAAATTTTCAAAGATTTCACAAAGATTTTTCAATATTTCCAAAAAATTCATGATTTCGTGAAGACTTCAAAGATTTCACAAATATTTTTAAAAATATTTCAAAATATTTCAAAGGTCTTTCAAAGAATTCAAAGTTTCACGAGAGATTTCAAAGATTTAAATGATTTCCTAAATATTTCAAATATTTCAAAATATTTCAAAAATTTCATGAAGTTTTCACTAATTTCATAAATATTTCACAAAGATTTTTCAAGATTTGAAACAAATTTACAACAAATTCGAAAGATTTCAATGGTTTCATAAAGAGTTCAAAGATTTCACATAAATTTTCAAAAAGATTCCAAAGGATTTCAAAGGTATTTCAAAGGATTTTAAAGGATTCAAGGATTTCAATCAGTTCATAAAGGTTTCAAAAATTTCACAAATATTTTCAAAAAGATTTCAAAAGATTTCAAAAAATTACAAAATATTTCAAAATATTTCAAAATATTTCAAAATATTTCAAAAAATTTCAAAATTTTTAAAGATTTTACGACGATTTCAATGATTCCAAAAATATTTCAAAGATTTCACAAAGATTTTTCAATATTTCCAAAAAATTCATGATTTCGTGAAGACTTCAAAGATTTCACAAATATTTTTTAAAATATTTCAAAATATTTCAAAGATCTTTCAAAGAAGGTCAAAGTTTCACGAGAGATTTCAATAATTTCCTCAACATCTTAAAGCTTTCAGAAAGATTTCAAAAAATTTTCAAAGATTTAAATGATTTCCTAAATATTTCAAATATTTCAAAATATTTAAAAAATTTCATGAAGTTTTCACTAATTTCATAAATATTTAACAAATATTTTTCAAGATTTCAAACAAATTTACAAAAAATTCCAAAGATTTCAATGGTTTCATAAAGAGTTCAAAGATTTCACATAAATTTTCAAAAAGATTCCAAAGGATTTCAAAGGTATTTCAAAGGATTTTAAAGGATTCAAGGATTTCAATCAGTTCATAAAGGTTTCAAAAATTTCACAAATATTTTCAAAAAGATTTCAAAAGATTTCAAAAAATTACAAAATATTTCAAAGGTTTCAAAGATTTGGTAAAGATTTTTAAAAATTTCAAAGATTTTAACAAATTTCAAAAGATTTCAAAGGTTTTTCAAAGAATTCAAGGTTTTACGAGAGATTTCAATAATTTCCTAAACATTTCAATAATTTCATAAATATGTCAAATATTTCACAAAGATTATTTAAGATTTCAAAAAAGTTTACAAAAAAGTCGAAAGATTTCAATGGTTTCATAAATAGTTCAAAGATTTCACATAAATTTTCAAAACATTTTCAAAGGATTTCAAAGGGATTCCAAGGTCTTTCAGAGGTTTCAAGGATTTCAATGATTTTATAAACGTTTCGAAGATTTCACAAAGATTGTCAAAAAGATTTCAAAAGATTTCAAAAGATTTCAAAAGATTTCAAAGATTTCAAAAGATTTCAAAGATTTCAAAAGGTTTCACTGATATCATGAAGGTTTCAAATGTTTCACAAATATTGTCAAAGATATTTCAAACTATTTCAGAGATTTCAAAAAATTTCAAAATATTTCAAAGGTTTCAAATATTTAGTAAAGATTTTAAAAAACTTCAAAGATTTTTAAGGTTTCACAAAGTTTTCAATGATTCCAAAAATATTTCAAAGATTTCACAGAGATATTTCAATATTTAAAAAAAATCATGATTTCATGAAGACTTCAAAGATTTCACATAAATTTTCAAAAAGATTTCAAAGGATTTCAAAGGGTTTTGAAGGTCTTTCAGAGGTTTTAAGGATTTCGATGATTTCATAAATGCTTCGACGATTTCACAAAAATTGTCAAAAAGATTTCAAAGTTTTTTTTTAATGTTTCAGTGATTTCATGAAGGTTTCAAATGTTTCACAAATATTGTCAAAAAGTTTTCAAAAGATTTCAGAGATTTCAAAAAATTACAAAATATTTCAAAGGTTTCAAAGATTTGGTAAAGATTTTTAAAAATTTCAAAGATTTTTAAGATTTCAAGAAGTTTTCAATGATTCCAAAAATATTTTGAAGATTTCACATGGATATTTCAATATTTAATAAAAATCATGATTTCATGAAGGTTTCAAAGATTTCAGATAAATTTTCAAAAAGATTTCAAAGGATTGCAAAGGGTTTCAAAGGTCTGCAAAGGGTTTCAAAGGTCTTTCAGAGGTTTCAAGGATGTCAATGATTTCATAAAGGTTTTGAGGATTTCACAAACATTGTCAAAAAGATTTCAAAAGATTCTAAAAGGTTTCAGTGACAAAAGGCTTCAGTGACTTCATAAAGATTTCAAATATTTCACAAATATTGTCGAAAAGATTTTAAAAGGTTTCAAAAAAATTAAAAATATTTCAAAACATTTCAGAAATTTCAAAAAATTTTTAAGATTTCACGAATTTTTTAATGATTCCAAAAATATATCAAAGATTTCACATAGATTTTTCGATATTTCGAGAAAAAAATCATGATTTCATGAAGACTTCAAAGATTTCACATAAATTTTAAAAAAGATTTTAAAGGATTTCAAAGGTCCTCCAAAGGATTGAAGGATTTCAATGATTTCATAAAGGTTTCAAAGATTTTTATTGTCAAGAAGATTTAAAAAGTATTGTCAAAAAGATTTCAAAAGATTTCGAAGATTTCAAAAGGTTTCAGTGATTTCATAAAGATTCCACAGATATTGTCGAAAAGATTTCAAAAGATTTCAGGGATTTCAAAAAATTTCAAAATATTTCAAAGGTTCCAAAGATTTGGTAAAGATTTAGATAAATGTCAAAGATTTTTAAGATTTCATGAAGTTTTCAATGATTCCAAAAATATTTCCAAGATTTCACATAGATATTTAAATATTTAAAAGAAAATTTTTTTTAAATTTTTTAAACGAATTTTAAACGTATTTCAAAGGATTCAAGGATTTCAATGATTTCATAAAGATATAAAAGATTTCATGAAGAATTCAGCTATTCCAAAAACATCTCAAAGATTTCACAAAGATTATTCAAGATTTCTAAAAAGTTCATGATTTCATGAAGCCTTCAGATTTCACAAATATTTTCGATAATATTTTTAAATATTTCAAAGGTTCTTCAAAGAATTCAAGGTTTCACGAGAGGTTTCATTAATTTCCTAAACATTTTGAAGATTTCAAAGATTTAAATGATTTCATAAATATTTCAAAGATTTCAAAAATTTCAATAATTCCATAAATATTTCAAAGATTTCACAAAGATTTTTTAAGATTCAAAAAAAATGCATGATTTCATGAAAACTTCGAAGATTTCAATGATTTCATAAAGGTTTCAAAGATTTCACAAATATTGTCAAAAAGATTTTTTTCAAATTCGCAAAAACTTCAAAAGATTTTAGTAATTCCATAAAGATTTATATAATTTCATAAATAATATCAAAAAGATTTCAAAAGATTTCAACAGATTTGGTTCCACAGGATTTGTAAAGATTTCAAAGATTTCAATTTTTTTAATTTCACAAAGATTTCATGAAGATTTCAATGATTTTATAAATATTTCACAGTTTTTTCAAGATTTCAAAATGATTCAAGGTTTCAAAGGATTATAAAATCGAAAGATTTCAATGGTTCCAAAGATTTTGCAAGGATATCAAGGATTTCAAAAAATTTTAAATATTTGAAAGATTTCACGCAGATCTAAATAATTTCATAAAGATTTAAAAGATTTCACAAAGATTTCACAAAGATTTCACGAAGATTTCAATGATTTCTTCAATATTTCACAGATTTTTCAAGATTTCAAAAAAATTCACAACTACTTCAAAATATTTCAATAATTTCATAAAGATTTTATAGATTTTTCAAATAGTATCAAAAAGATTTCAAAAGATCTCAAAGTATTCAAGGTTTCAAAGCATTTAAAAATCAGAAGTTTTAAAAAATTTCATGAAGATTTCAATAAGGTCATAAATATTTCAAAGATTTCACAAAGATTTGTCCAGATTTCATAAAAATTCACAAAAAGTTGAAAAAGATTTCAATAAATTTAAAACTTCTTCCAAAGGATTTCAGAAGATTTTAAGGCTTTCAAACGTTTTGCAAATATTTAAAAAGATTTCAAAGATTTCACAAAAATTGTCAAAAAAATTCACAAAGAATTAAAAAGATTTCAATGGTTTCACAAATACTTCAAACATTTCACTTGAATTTTCAAAAAGATTTTAAAGGTCTTTCGAATTTCAAAGCTTTCAAACGGAGTTAGAAAAATATTTTAAATATTTCACAAAGATTTATCAAGATTCCCTAAAAAGTGCATGATTTCATGAAGACTTCAAAGATTTCAATGATTTTATAAAGATTTCAAAGATTTCACAAACGTTGTCAAAAAGATTTCAAAAACATTCACAAAGACTTCAAAAGATTTCAGTGATTTGATGAAGATTTCACAAATATTCTCAAAAAGATTTCAAAGATTTGAATGATTTCATCAATTTTTCGCAGATTATTCAAATATTGTCAAAAGATTCCAAAAGAATTCAAGGTTTCAAAGCATTTCAAAATCAGAAGATTTCAAGGGTTCCAATGATTCTGCAAAGATTTCAAAGATTTTGTAAATGATTAAAAGATTTTTAAAAATTTCAAATATTTCACAAAGATTTCAAGAAAATTTCAATGATTCCAAAAATATTTCAAAGATCTCACAAACATTTTTCAAGATTTTCAAAAAATTCATGATCTAATGAAGACTTCAAAGATTTCACAAATATTTTGAAAAAGATTTCAAAAGATTTCAAAGATTTGGCAAAGATTCAAATGATTTCATAAAACTTCAAAATTTTCACTAAGATTTCAATAATTTCATAAATATTTCAAAGATTTTTGAAGATTTCAAAACAAAAAATCACTAAAATACAAAAGATTTCAATGGTTTCATAAAGACTTCGAAGATTTCACATCAATTTTCAAAAAGATTTCAAAATAGTTCAAAGGTCTTTCAAAGGATTCAAGGTTTCAAAGGATTTCTAAATCAGAAGATTTCAAAGCTGTCAAACGTTTGCAAAGATTGTAAGCGTTTTGCTAAGATTCAAAAATATTTTAAAGATTTTTCAAGATTTCCAAAAAAATCATGATTTCATGAAGACTTCAAAGATTTCAATGATTTTATGAAGGTTTCAAAGATTTCACAAATATTAACAAAAATATTTCAAAAAACTTTACCATTTCAGTGGTCCCATAAAGATTTCACAAATATTTTTAAAAATATTTTAAAATATTTCAAAGGTCTTTCGAAGAATTCAAGGTTTCACGAGAGATTTCAATAATTTCCTCAACATTTTAAAGCTTTCAGAAAGATTTCAATGAATTTGCGAAGATTCAAATGATTTCCGAAATAATTCAAAATATTTCAACAATTTCACGAAGTATTCACTAATTTCATGAATATTTCACAAAGATTTTTCAAGATTTGAAACAAATTTACAACAAATTCGAAAGATTTCAATGGTTTCGTAGGGAGTTCAAAGAATTCACATCAATTTTCAAAAAGATTTAAAAGGATTTCAAAGGTCTTTTAAAGGATTTAAGGATTTAAATCTGTTCATAAAGGTTTCAAAAATTTCACAAATATTGTCAAAAAGATTTCAAAAGATTTCAAAACTGTTCTAAAGATTTCAAATTCAAGGTTTTACGAGAGATTTCAATAATTTCCTAAGCATTTCAAAGCTTTCAGAAAGATTTCAAAAAATTTGCGAAGATTCAAGTGATTTCCTAAGTATTTCAAATATTTCACAACAGATTTTTCAAGAATTCAAAAAAATTTACAAAAAATTCGAAAGATTTCATTGGTTTCATAAAGAGTTTAAAGATTTCATATAAAGTTTCAAAAATATTTCGAAGGATTTCAAAGGTCTTTCAAAGGATTCAAGGATTTAAATGATTTCATAAAAGTTTGAAAGATTTCACAGATTGTCAAAAATATTTCAAAAGATTTCAAAGATTTCAAAAGTTTTCAGTGATTTCATAAAGGTTTCAAATATTTTACAAATATTGTCATATAGTTTTCAAAAGATTTCAGAGATTTCCAAAAATTTCCAAATATTTCAAAGGTTCCAAAGATTTGGTAAAGATTAAACAAAATTTCAAAGATTCTTAAGATTTCACGAAGTTTTCAATGATTCCAAAAATATTTCAAAGATTTCACATGTATTTTTTAATATTGAAAAAATCATGATTTCATGAAGACTCAAAAATTTCACATAAATTTTCAAAAAAAATTTCAAAGGATTTCAAAGGTTTCAAGAATTTCAATGATTTCATAAAGGTTTCGAAGATTTCACAGAGATTGTCAAAAAGATTTCGAAGATTTCAAAAGGTTTCAGTGGTTTCATAAATATTAAAAATATTTCATAAACATTGTCAAAAACATTTCAAAAGATTTCAGAGATTTTAAAAAATTTCAAAAGATTTCAAAATATTTGAAAGGTTTCAAAGTTTTGGTAAAGATTTTAAAAAATTTCAAAGATTTTTAAGATTTCGCGAAGTTTTCAATGATTCCAAAAATATTTCAAAGATTTCACATAGATATTTCAATATTTAAAGAAAAAAGTATTTCAAATGATTTAAGGATTTCAATGATTTCATAAAGGTTTCAAAGATTTCACAAATATTGACAACAAGATTTTTAAAGATTTGGAAGATTTCGAAAGGTTCCAGTGATTGCATAAAGATTCCACAGATATTGTCAATAAGATTTCAAAAGATTTCAAAGATTTCAAAAAATTTCAAAATATTTTAAAGGTTCCAAAGATTTGGTAAATATTTCAAATTTTTTTTTAAAGCTTTCACAAAGATTTCACGAAGATTTCGAAAAAATTCATGATTTCATGAAGACTTTAGATTTCACAAATATTTGCTAAAATATTTTAAAAGATTTCAAAGGTCTTTTGAATCATTCAAGGTTTCAAAGAATTTAAAAATCAAAAGATTTCAAAGCTTTCAAACGGAGTTTAAAAAAATATTTTGAATATTTCATAAAGATTTGTCAAGATTCCTAAAAAAAATGCATGATTTCATGAAGACTTCAAAGATTTCAAAGATTTCACACACGTTGTCAAAAAGATTTCAAAATCATTCATATAGACTTCAAAAGATTTC
>CAKNXH010061579.1:75883-97711 GCA_932178445.1 Andricus quercusramuli
CAAAAAGATTTCAAAGATTTTTCAAATATTGTCAAAAAGATTTCAAAGAATTCAAGGTTTCGAAGCATTTCAAAATCGAAAGATTTAAAGAGTTCCAATGATTTTGCAAAGATTTTGTAAATATTTAAAAATATTTAATTTCAAATGAGTATTTAACAAAGATTTCAATGATTTTGAAAATATTTCAAAGATTTTTCAAGATTTCCACAAAATTCATGATTTCATGAAGACTTCAAAGATTTCACAAATATTTCCAAAAAAATTTCAAAAGATTTCAAAGGTCTTTCAAAGAATTCAAGGATTCGCGAAAGGTTACAATAATTTCAGAAACATTTTAAAGATTTTACAAAGATTTCAAAGATTTTTCAAGATTTCAAGACAAAAAATCACTAAAATTTCAAAAGATTTCAATGGTTTCATAAAGACTTCGAAGATTTCACATCAATTTTCAAAAAGATTTCAAAATAGTTCAAAGATCTCTCAAAGGATTCAAGGTTTCACGAGAGGTTTTAATAATTTCATAAACATTTTAAAATTTTACAAAGATTTCAAAGATTTTTCAAGATTAAACAAAAAATAACTAAAATTTCAAAATATTTCAATGGTTTCATAAAGACTTCGAAGATTTTATATCAATTTTTAAAAATATTTCAAAATATTATAAAGGTCTTTCAAAGGATTCAAGGTTTTAAAGGATTTCAAAATCAAAAGATTAAAGCTTTCAAATGTTTTGCAAAGATTTCAAAATATTTTAAAGATTTCACAAATATTTTTCAAGATGTTCAAAAAATGCATGATTTCATGAAGACTTCAGATTTCAATGATCTTTTAAAGGTCTCAAAGATTTTACAAATATTATCAAAAAGATTTCAAAAAATTTCACAAAGATTTCAAAAGATTTCAAAAGATTTCAATGATTTCATGAATATTTTTAAGATTTCAAGGATTTCAAAACATTAAAAAGATTATAAAGGTTTAACGAAGGTTTAAATATTTTTAAGATTTCACAAAGATTTCACGACGATTTCAAAGATTTCACGAAGATTTCAATGATTTCATCAATATTTCACAGATTGTCAAAGATTTCAAAAAAATTCACAAATCTTTCAGAGATTTCAATAAGTTCATAAAGATTTCGTTGATTTTTCAAATATGGTCAAGAAGATTTCAAAAGAATTCCAGGTTTCAAAGCATTTCAAAATCAAAAGATTTTGAAGGTTCCAATGATTTTTCAAAGATTTCAAAGATATTGCGGAGGTTTCAATGATTTCATAAATATTTGAAAGGTTTCAAAATATTTCAAAGATTTCACGAAGATTTAAAAAAATTCATAATTATTTCAAAGATTTCACAAAGGTCTTTCAAGATTTCACAAATATTGTCAAAAAGATTTTAAAGCTGTTTTAAAGAATTCAGGGTCTTAAAGAATTTTAAAATCTCAAGATTTCAAAGGTTCTATAGATTTTGCAAAGATTTCAATGATTTCATTAATATTTAAAATATTTCACAAACATTTAAAGATTTGACGAAACTTTCACGAAGATATCAATGATTTCATAAAGACTTCAAATATTTCACAAATAATTTCAAACATTTTTCAAACAATTTTAAGAGAAGATTGCAAACGTTCCAAGATTAAATTTTTTTTAAAAATGATTTCATAAATATTTCAAAGATTTCACAAAGAATCCACGAAGATTTCCATGATTTCTAAAATATTTCAAAGGTTTTATAAAGACTTAAAAAATTTCCTAAACATTTTCAAATAGATTTCAAAGAATTCAAGGTTTCGAAGGATTACAAAATCAAAAGATTTGAAAAGTTTAATTGATTTTCCAAGGATTTCAAAACATTTCACAAAGATATTCGAAGATTTCAAACAAATTGTCGGAGACTTCAAAAGATTTCAATGATTTCATAAAGACTTCTAAGATTTTACAAGTATTTTCAAAAAGGTTTCAAAAAATTTCAAAGTTCTTTCAAAACATTTAAAAGATTTCACAAAGATTTTCCAAGATTTCAAACAATTTCAAAAGATTTAAATGATTTGCTAAATATTTCAAAGATTTCAGAAAGACTTCAATAATTTCACCAATATTTTGAAGATTTCACAAAATTTCAAGGATTTCACGAAGGCTTGTATACCGGATTTGACGAATAATCAACTCCTCGATCATATTTTTTTTATTAGTAAAAAGAATATGTATGTGGTTTTGTGGTGTCCATAAATTCAAAACCACAACCATGAAATTGTGGTTAAGCCCGAGGGGGTTTTACGCTTTAAAAATTATGTTGATTTTAATTTTTAGTACCTTCCAGACACAAAAATGATCTTTCAGATTTGATACATGACCCGGAAAAGGCATCGAATTGTGCAAAAATTCTAGAAAACCTGGAAGTCATAGAAATTTAAAAAATTTAATGGTTGAACAAATTAATTAAATAAATTAATAGGTTCATAGTAAAACGCTTTTATTCAATTTCAAATCCTAAGTCTGAAATATTCCATTTTTAATCCATTCAATTTGAAATTTTTGAATTCAAAAAAATAAATTTGTTTAAATATTGAACTTTAAAGTCTTGAATCGTTAAAATTTCAGAGTGTTAAATTTAAACTTTGAAAATTACAATTTTGATTGTTCCATTTCCAAAATGTTTCAATTTGTAAGTGAATGTGTTGAATTTTGATGTATAAATGACAATTTTAACATTAATAATTTGAAACGTTTTAAAATTAAAAAATTGAACATGAAAAGATTTATGTATAAAAAATGTTTGAACTTCATAACGGCAATTTAGAAAAAAAGGAGAGAAATTTTGGTGTTTAATTTTTTTTTTTTAATTGGAAAACGAACTTTTTGGTTTTTTACTTTTTATTGAGTTTTGAAGAAGGGCAAATTTTGTATTCGTAATATTTTTACAGAGTTTGAAACAAGGAAATTTAATTTTTAACATTTTTTTGAATTGGCAGAGGGACATTTTATATTTCTAAGCTTTTTTTCGAATTTGAGGGCAGACAATTTTTGTTTTAAATATTATATGAATTTTTAGAAAGATTTTGGTTTTTAATTTTTTCTGAATTGGAAGAGACCCTTTAAAAAAAATTCTTGAGTTGGTAGGGTGACATTTTTGTATTTTTTTTCTGATGAAAATTTTTATTGAGTCAACGCGGGGCAAATTTGGTATTTTTAAAATTTAGATGAAACGGGGCAACTTTTTTTTCAATTTTGTACTGAATTTTAATCACCTTAGAATTTTTTTTGCGGAACGGGAAATGACCCGGAATTTTCTCCTTCGATTAAAAAGGCCATCTTTTAAATCTTTTGGAATCTTCTGAAATATTTTCAAATCTGAAATCTTTTCGAATCTTGAAATTTTTTTGAAATCTTTGAAACCTTCTGGATTTTTTTTGAATGTTTGAAATCTTTCAGAAATCTTTTAAATTTTGAAATCTGGTGTACATTTAAAAGTCAATCCCTCAATATGATTATAATAACTCGAGATTTTTAAGAAATTTCATATTTTTATTAATAATAATGAACAATAATTAATTTGGAAAATAATTGAGTAAGTTTAAAATATATTTAGAAGTTTTGAAAAGATTCCAAAATAATTTCAAAAGTGAAAATATTTCTAATAATTTAAAACATTGTCGATGTTTGAAGATGTCGAACACAACATTTATAAGGTTTTTAAACATATTGAAAGGTTTTTAATGAATAAAATTTTTTATTGTATTTATTATATTATTTGTAATTTCAGAAAAAATTATTAAAAATAATTTTTAATTCATATCTCCATCGAGTCTGAAAAGACGTTAAAAATTTTCTGTTATTCTCTAAAGATAATACAGATTCCTTGAAATTTTTGATTTACCACCGGGCAAAAAAATGCGTGTATTTTCTGAAAAAAGTTTCTTCTCTGGATCTCTCCCCGGCAGTCGGGAGTTCTTTGTTTCGATTCCCAGCGGAGCGAAAGGAGATATTAAAAAAAAAAAAAATTAATAATAATTTTTAATTCACATGTCCATCTAGTCTGAAAGACGTGAAAATTTTATGTTATTCCCTGACGATAATACAGATTCCTTGAATAGTTTTAGTTTTCTTTAATTTGTTGTAAACATTTTTCCACCAGGTATGATCATTCATTAAATTTTTTTTATTTTATTTATTTGCCAAAATTATTTAGTGCTGGAACGAATTGGGGCAAAACAATTTTGTTTTGAGAAGGAAACATTTTGTTGTAGAATTGAATGTTTTTTGTTTGTTATGCCACCCTGCTTGTTTTTTTTTTTCTTGAGATTGCTCTCGACCTGATTACAGTATCGTATACAAGTGCAAATTCCGGACATACACACATGTATGTGACCGCTTGCAAACTTGCATTTTGTATTTTCTACTGTTTATGACGTGTTCAATGTTCATGCTTTCTTACCACAGAGATCTTGGTCTATTTCAGTGGCTAGCCTTGTCGGAAGTATCACTCGACATGGGCTTCCTATTGTGATAAAGCTCTCGCGGGCATACGCGTGTCTACAACTCCACTCAAGTCATAAATTATTCCCATCATTTCCTTGTTTTGCTTCTCAAAAAGAGTGGCGGCGATTCAAACAGTCCCTCAACAAAATGATTTGATTCGTTTTTAGACAGTAGATAGGCAGGAGTGTTTTTGGGCCACGATACCTACCTTACCGACTTCGAAAACAGAATGCAGCTGAAGTGGTTCGTGTCCGTGCTAAAGTTTCTAGAATGTTCTCGAAAAGTCCCGATGACATCACAAAGTAATATTGCGCAATTGTGAGAGACGAATTTGCGTAAACAACTTCAAGGTTATTTATTATCTCAATTAAGCATTTCGCGTAAACAAAATGTGGGAGACGAATTTGCGTAAACAACTTCAATTTTATTTACTATCTCAATTGAGCATTTCGCGTAAACAAAATGATATTGTCCAATTATAAGAGATGAATCTGCGTAAACAACTGCAATGTTGTTTATTATCTCAATTAAGTATTTTGCGTAAACAAAATGTGAGAGACGAATTTGCGTAAACAACTTCAATGTTTTTTACTATCTCAACTGAGAATTTCACGTAAACAAAATGATATTGCCCAATTATAAGAGACGAATTTGCGTGAACAACTTCAATGTTTTTTATTACCTGAATGAAGCATTTCGCGTAGACAAAATAATATTGCTCAATTGTGAGAGATGAATTTGCGTAAACAACTTCAATGTTATTCATTATTTCAATGAAGCATTTCGCGAAGAAAAAATAATATTGCACAATTGTGAGGGAAGAATTTGCGTAAACAACTTCAAGTGTAATTATTATCGCAATTAAGGATTTGGCATAAACAAAATGTGGGAGACGAATTTGCGTAAACAATTTCAAGTGTAATTATTATCGCAATTAAGCATTTCGCGTAAGCGAAATGTGGGAGACGAATTTGCGTAAACAACTTCAATGTTATTTATTTTTTCAATGAGAAGCATTTCGCGTAGACAAAATAATATTGCGCAATTGTGAGAGATGAATTTGCGTAAACAACTTGAATGTTATGTATTATTTCAATGAAGCATTTCGCGAAGACAAAATGCGGGAGACGAATTTGCGTAAACAGCTTCAATGTTATTTTCTATCTCAATTGAGTACTTCGCGTAAACAAAATGATATTGCGCAATTATAAGAGACGAATCTGCGTAAACAACTGCAATGTTTTTTATTACCTCAATGAAGCATTTCGCGTAGACAAGATGATATTGCACAATTGTGAGAGACGAATTTGCGTAAACAACTTCAATGTTATTCATTATTTCAATTAAGCATTTCGCGAAGACAAAAGAATATTGCGCAATTGTGAGAGAAGAATTTGAGTAAACAACTTCAAGTGTAATTATTATCGCAATTAAGGATTTGGCATAAACAAAATGTGGTAGACGAATTTGCGTAAACAATTTCAAGTGTAATTATTATCGCAATTAAGCATTTCGCGTAAACGAAATGTGGGAGACGAATTTGCGTAAACAACTTCAATGTTATTTATTATCTCAATGAAGCATTTCGCGTAGACAAAATAATATTGTGCAATTGTGAGAGAATAATTTGCGTAAACAGCTCCATTGTTATTTATTATCTCAATTAATCCTTATTTACCCAACGTATTCTGGTATAGGTTGTTACCCCACGGGGGTCACAAAGACCCGGCCCGTTTTCTCAGGTTATACCAGATTTAAAAAAAAATGTGATTACAAAATCTTCGAATCTTTTTTTTTTAAATCAAAATTATGTAATTCTGAGTTGAATAAAGATAAAAGTGTTTATATGTAGTGATTTTAAAAGCTCAAGAGTCACACTTTTGAATTATATAGGTGACACCATTATCGGTTCCAAAAAGTATAAATATTTCATTATGTGAAAATTGCGAAAAATTGCGCAATATTACAAAAAATTGCAAAACGTGTAAAAATATTACTTGACACAAAATCATGCAGTATGTATAAAATTAGGTGAAAATTAAGGTAAAAAATCAAGGAAATGAATGGTTAGAATCTGTGAATGAGACACTAATCCGAAGAGACATAAGAAGCCATAGAAACACTAGAGCTTGCATGAAAAAATGCATGGACGTGAAGGAAGCTAGAGTAGTATGCCAGGACAGAAAAGTGTGGCGACAATATAGTTTATAAGAAGAATGTTAGAAAAAAATAAAAAAGTAAAAATAAAATTTTTTCTAAAAACAGTTAAATTTTCAAACAAATAGTTGAATTTTCATTAAAATAGTTCAATTTACAACCAAATATTCAAAATTTAAACAATATAGTTAAATTTTCGATCCGAAAATATGAATATTTAACAATAAAGTTAATTTTCAATCAAATAGGTTTTATTGTGAAGCAATAAAGACTAATTTTTTATAAAACAGTCCAATTTTAAGTTTAAAAATGTGAATTTTCAACAATAAAGATATTTTTTAACGAAACAGTTGAATTGTTAACCAAATAATTGATTTTTCAACCAAACTGTGGAAATTTCAATACGAAAGGACACATTTTTTACAACACAGTTAAATTTTCAACAAAAATTAATTTTCAACTGAATAGTTGATTTTCTAAACCAAAATTAAAATTTTTAACCAAATATTTCAATTTTCGACTAAATAGTTGAATTTTAAACCCAAAAAGACAAACTTTGAAATGGTTGAATTTTCAAGCCAAAAAGACAATTTTTTTACAAAATAGTTAAATTTTCAGTCCGTAAATCTGAATTTTTAATGAAAAAGTTAATTTTCAAATAAATAGTTCAATTTGCAACCAAATAGTTTAATTCTCAATCAAATATTATGATCAAGCTCATAAATTATTACTATCATTTCCTCGTTTTTGCTCGTCAAAAATGATTAGTAATTCCAATAGTCGTTTAGTAAAGGAATAGATTAATTTGTAGTCAAATGTGATTGATTCTGTGTCAAATATGAATGATAATTAGTAACGATAATATTCTTCTAGTATCTTAAAAGTCTTTATCTGAAATATGAAAGCTATCTATTTTATAGATAAAGCTTTCTATTTTCAAGGAATGAGTTTAAGTAAGTAGCCAAGTGCATCTTTATCTTTATATAAATAATATTATATAAATTCAAATTTATATAAATAATATTAAATCAAATATTAAACAAAAAAAACGACTTAAAAAAAATTGAATCCTCAAACAAACAGATAAATTTTCAACTTAGTAGTTGCACTTTTAACCAAAAAATATATCATTTTTACCACGAGTTAAATTTCCAAATTATTTTTAAACAAGTTAAATTTTCAGCCATGAAAGATTTTCCAGTCAAGTAGGAAAATAATATTTTAAAATGTGGAATTTTTAAGCCAAAAAGATGAATTTTTCACAAAACAGTATAATTTTAGACCCGCAAATACAAATTTTCAACAAAAAATTTCATTTTTTAACCCAGTAGTTGACTTTTTAACTTAAAAAAGATTAATTGAAACCGAAAATGGAATAGTTCAATTTTCAGTTAAGAAACTAATTTTCAAGAAAAAAAAAATTTCAACCAAGTAGTTGAATTTTCAACGGAACATTGATTTTTAAATTTAATAGTTGAATTTTCAAGCCAAAAACACGTGTTTCCAACAAAAAAGTTCATTCTCAACCAAATGATTGAATTTTCAACCAAAGTGTAGAATTTTTAATCCAAAAAGACAAATTTTCTACAAAATAATTAAATTTTCACTTCGAAAACGTGAATTTTCAACAAAAAAATAAATTTCAATTAAATATTTGAATTTTTAGGCCAAAAGTCGAGTTTTCTAAGAAAAAGTTAATTTTCTACTAAAAAGATGAATTTTCAATTAAGGTGTAGAATTTTTAATCCAAAAAGATACATTTTCTACAAGATAGTTAAATTTTCATCCGGAAAATATGAATTTTTAACAAAAAAGGTTATTTTCAACCAAATACATTTATTTTCAACGAAATATTTTTATTTTCAATCAAAACAAGAACAGTTAAATTTTTAGTTTAAAAAATTCATTTTCATCCAAAAAAACTAACTTTTACAAGAAAGATGTATTTTTTAAGGAAAAATGTAATAATTGATATTTGAAAAAGATTAATTTTCAACCAAACAAAAAATGTTCAATTATTACCAAAAAATAGGAATTATCAAAAAAATACCCGAATTTTTAATCGGATAGTTGAATTTTTAACTAAAAAAGGTACATCTTCAACCAAAAATGAAACAAATTTTTAGTTGAAAAATTAATTTTCAATAAAAAAATCTAATTTTCACCAAGAAAGACAAATTTTAACAAAATAGTTAAATCCTCAACCAACAAAGATGAAATTTCTACAAAAAGAGGTGAATTTTCAAACTAAAAATATAAATTTTTTGATAAACAATTGAATTTTTAACTGAAAAATTTGAATTTCAAACAAACAAGTTCATTTAAATAATTGAAGTTTCAAGACGAAAAGACAAAATTTTCCACGAAAAAGTGAATTTTAAATCAAATAGTTATGCTTGCAAACCAAATCGTTGAATTTCTACCAAAATAGTTACATTTTTAACCCAAATTACGCAATTTTAAGGAAGCAGATTAATTTTAAGCCAAACAGTAAAATTGTTACCCAAAAAAGATAAATTCTTAGTAATATTAGAATTTTCAACCAAAAGGAATGAAATTTTAACCCAAAATAATTTTATTTTCTTATTTTTTATTCGACTAGCAATTAGTAAAATTCAACTAATTTTTTAGGTAAATTCTAAACTTGATGATTCTCAGTTTCTCAAAATTTTTCATATGATTAAAATTTCCAAATTCAAGACTGCAAAATTGATCAAATTCGAATTTCAACTATTTCAAAATAAAATTCAAATTCTAACTTGTAAAATTTAAAAGCAGCAATCTTAAAGAGTGAGCAAATTATTTTTAGGTTCAGTTTAAAAAAATAATTTAATTTTGAGAAATAACAAAATTTTAAGGTAAAGAAAGGCGTTTAAAAGTGGATAATTTCAAATTTCTCCAAAAATCCTCCAAAAACTCTTAATTGATTGCAATAAAAATTCGACGTACCTTAAAATAAAAACATTTGAAATACAAGTCTTCTAAAATTTTTAGATTTACATGGACATTCAAAATTGAATAAAATTTTTAATCGGTGGAAAATCTTTAAAAGTGGTGAAGAATCTTTTTGTGGATTTTTTAAAGAAAAGCAACTTTTCACCATGCTTTTGTAACAATTAGAGCAACATTTAAGTTTACTAATTCAATTCATTTACTTATTCAAATGTTAATAAATAAATAAATATGTTAATAATTCTTTTTCCGATCTGTCTAGTAGCTTAGTGGTTACAGCACATGATCGGCAATCAGTTGACCTGGCGTTCGAATCCCAGCGGAGCGAAAGGAGATCTTTTTTCTGAATAAATTTAATTTTAAAATGTCATGATAAAAAAAATGTTGATTTTTAATGATTCTATATTACCCGGTGTTGGAATCTTCCTTCAGACTATGACATACAAGAAAAGTTAGTCTCTTATCATGCTATGATAATAGTTTTGAATATAAGTATTTTTCTTGATCCGACATTATCTCTACCGAGGCTTTCTATCTTAAATCGAAATTTAAAAAATTTCAAACTCTTATCAAAAAACTACTTTCTACACTTTTGTCATTGTCAGCGCAGTTGGAAGCCAGCGATAAGAATTTTCACAAGTAGTTTATAGAATCACAGTTGTTAATAGCCGTTTGATTTGATTTAACTTTCCAACTAGAGAAGGGAAATTTTCAACCAAAAAGAGAATAATTAACTTTTCAGTTAGAGAAATACATTTTTAATGAAAGGAGCACGAGTTTTCAACAAATAATTAAAATTTTAAACCAAAGACGTGAATTGAATTAAAAAAAAGAGATAAAATTGGAACCAAATAGTGAATTTTTTCATCAGAAAGACTAATGTTCTACCGAAAACGGCAAATTTTCAACAAAAAAGTTTAACTTTTAACCCGAAAATATCATTTTTCAACAAAAAAGTCAATTTTCTACCAAATAGTTAAATTTTCTTAAAAATAGTTCCATTTTAACCAAATAGTTGAATTTTCAACCAAATAGTTTAATTTTCTACCCAATTGTCGAATTTTTACCCCGAAAATATGATATTGTGGCCCAAAAAAAATTAATTTTTCAAAAAGTAGTCTTCCTTAATTTTATAGCTTCAAAGTCAAAATAACTAAGATCATAATTTTTAAAAACTTAGTTAAAAAATAAATAAGCATTAGTTAAAATAAGATTTTTCCTACCATTTTTTCAAAATCCTGCAGAAGTAAAAAAAAAATACCATAAAATCATCCAGATTATTTTTTGAATATTTTGGAATTTCTTATTTATTTAAAACCTTTTAAAATGCTTACAAATTTTGTATTGGACATCTTCCAAAATCTACATTTTGTTTTAAATGTTTTGAAATCTTTTCACGTTTTAAATTATTTCGAAATCTTTGCAAAACTTCTAAATATATTTTTAACTTACTCGATTATTTTCCAAATTATGAATTGTTCAATTGCTAATCATTGTTCCAAAATTTTTTAAATCTTTTTAAATATTCTCTTAACATTAATTTTTCAAAATAAAAGATCATTTTAAATTTTCCTAGTAAAGTTAAGATATTTTATTTATTTTCTCAAAAAGTTCAAAGATTCTTAGATAGCTTCAGAATTTTATTTCGAAAACTAAAAAGATCTATTTTTTTTTTATTTTTTGAAATAATTTCCAGTTTTAAATTAAGTTTGGATCTTCTCAAAAAATGTAAATATCTCTTAAACTTACTCAAATTTTTCCAAATAGATAATCGTTTAATTGTTATTTATGCATCAGAATTCAATAATTTCACTCACATATTACAAATGATTATCTGAATTCAATTTTCAAAATTATATATTTCATGTTTAAAAAATATAAAGCAAAAATTATTTGAAAATGATAGTTTCATGCTTTTTATGTTGTAATCAGTTTATTTAATTATTGGTTCATTAATTTTGTTAAAAAACTTTAAATTGAATAAAGATTGAATTAATTTTTTTTTTCAATTAAGTAACATAAATTGATTATTTACTTGAATGTTATTTAATTGAATATGGGCTATTATTTTTTAAATAAATGTACATATAGAAAGGAAATCTCCAGTTTGAAGGAGAATATATCATGTAAAAATAATTTGAGTGCTTCGATGAAAATAATTGTGTCATGCTTTTTATGTTTTGAACTGATTAATTAATTATTAACTTTAGAAATGAAATTTCAAGTTTGTAAAAAATATAAAGTAAAAATTATTTCAATGTTTCAATGAAAATAATTGTTTGATGCTTTTTATTTTGTGAGCTGATTAATTAATTATTAACTGATTGTATTGAAACTTAAATTTTCCTGCATTACTTTAAAAGGTCAATAATAAATCAAATTTTCCTGAATGACAGTTAAAATTTAAAAAAAAGTAAAAGTTATTTGTATGTTTCAATGAATATTAAAGCTTAAAGCTTCTTATATTGTGAAATTATTAATTAATTATTAGCTGATAATTTTTATCGCTATATTAAACTAAATAAAGTTAAAAGTTCAGCTTTTTTTAGATTAAGTAACATAAATTGATGATTCAATTTAAGGTTATATAATTGAACATTGGATATAATTTTTATATTAAAAATGTATTGATATTCAAAGTAACCTTATTATAATTACATAATTTTTCAAATGTGCCTGATTTTGTAAAATGAGTATCTGAATTTAATTTTAAAAACTATATGTAAATATGTTTTATTTTTTCTGAAATTAGTATAAAATGTTATGAATAAATGAAATTTTTAAAAATGAAAGTAAAAATTTGCAATAATGTAAAGTAAAAATTATTGGAATGTTTTCATGAAAGTTATAGTTAAATGCTTTTTATTTAAAATTGTTGTGATGTTGTGAAATAAGTATCTGAATTCTGCTTCCAATATTATATGTACATATATTTTACTTTTCTATGAAATTAGTTTAAAAAGTTAATATTAATTAAATTTTGCAGGAAAATATGAAGTAAAAATTATTTTAATGTTCCAATGGAAATAATTGTTTAATGCTTTTTATGTTGTGAACTGACTAATTATATATGAACTGATTCTACTGAAACCTACAGTTTCTGTGATTACTTTAAACGATTATTAATAAATTAAGTTTCCAGAAATGAAAGTTCAAATTAGAAAAATTAATAGAGTACAAATTATTTGAATATTTTAATGAAAATTATAGTTGAATGCTTCTTATTTTGTGAACTGATTAATTAATTATCAGCGAATTTATTTCTTTCACAATATTAAATTACATGAAGATTGAATTTTAATTTTTCTCTATTGAGTAACATAAATTGATCATTTATTTTAAGTTACGCAATTAAATATGGGCTATGATTTATATAATAAAAGTTGATTTTTTATTCAAAACACCTTCATTACAAATATATAGTTTTTTTAATGTTTGCGATATTGTGAAATGATTATCTGAATTCAATTTTCAAAACTATATGGACATATGTTTTAATTGCCTTCTAGAATTAGTATCAAAGGTTATCAATGACTCAAAATGTCAAAAATACAATTTTAAAATTCAAAAAATATATAAATTCAACATTATTTGAATATTTCAATGAAAATAATGTTAAACATTATTGTCCACATTGATTAATGTGGACATTTTCATGTCTACATTAGCACCACCGCGCCGCCTTCCTTCATATGATATATTTCGTGAATTTTCTTATATCTCCATTTAATAATAACAGGAAAAATTTTCAAAGACACATTATTGGTATTTAAATTTATAATTATATTAAATTGATATTTGTTTCCGGATTTATTATGTTGTTCAAGTCGTGCACTTTAAATCTTCAAATGATGTCTCGCCCTTTACTGTTAATAATACTAATCGTATTAAATGAAATAATTCTAAGTTACATGGATTCACTAAATACATTAATTCAGAATCTGATTTCAGCAAGAATTTGAGTAGTCAAAAACTTGTGAGAAATGAAAAGTTATTCGAAAATTGAGTAAATGAGAAAAATGAATATAAAAGTTAGCGCGCGCTTGCGCGCGCACATGATAGTCCATGAAATCTGCCAATTCTTGAAAAATAAACCCCGCGTGGCAGTAATAAATTTCGATATATTTCGAGATATTTCGGTAGATTTCGATTGATTTCGAGCTATTTCGATAGATTTCGATAGATTTCGAGATTTTTTCTGCAGGAGATTTATTAAATAGGATTCCAAATGTCAGACGATGCTTACACTTGGTAACTAGAATTCTTTTTTTTCTTGACATAAAGTTCAATGCTCGTTTGGTTACATGAAGGAGTTAAAGTTAAGACCCTAGCTTGTTACTAAACGAAATTTGTAAAATTTGAAAGGAAAGACTAAGCCCATAAAGAACATGCTGATATATGGGTAAGAACATTTAAGCACCCTTTTGTGCCTCGATGGGTGCCAGTTACGTTTCCATTAAGGGAACCGGTACTTTGAAGTTTTAAATCTTGCTTCGTAAAAAATAAATGTTGAAAGCATGAAAGCGTTCGGGATGCCTTGGGCTAAACTCAAATTATTTTCATTTTCATTTGCTAAATCGTTTTCGACCGAAGAGAAGCCCAATTGCCGAAAGGGATTTGCAATCCCAAATTGCTCACTGGTCAGTTGGAATAAAATCATTACTCAGGGAGCGTTCACACTCCACATTAGGGTGGTTCTTATTTATACTTGGTGGATTTTTTTTTCTCGAATTTCTCTCCTCTCACCCCCAAGTTTTGTTTGAATGCCCAAACAAAAAAACTCCTCCAAATTTGAGCAAAATCGGTTAATATTTAGGGGTCGCGCAACGATCATGAAGTTTCTCATTGATTTAACATGGGAAAAGGTCAGCTTTTTCTAAATATAATATTTAAACGCGATAATATGTTGCAAATAATTCCGTGTTTTAATATACTGTTCAGAACTCATCAGAGAATAAGAATCAATCATGAATTTTGATGTTGAATAATTTTAAGCCACTCTTATGGGTCCCCAAAGAAAATCCCATAAGTGACAAATGTGAATTTTACGTAATATTGCGGCTTATTGACGTTTTTAAAAGTTTTTTAAAAATAAACAATCATTGATCAGTAATTTACGAATGTTCAATCATTTTTTAACTAAGATTCAATTGTTTAAATAATTTTAATTTGTTTAAATATTTGTTTTTTTCAGTTAACTCGCGAAATGAACGTATTTGCTAGACTTTATGAGTTATTTAATCGATAATAACAATAAAATAATTTGTTTAAATAACAATTTTTTTGTTTAAATATTTTTGTGTGCTATTTTTCGAAAGACTGAAATATTTTTATGTTCTACTTTGCTTTTTAAGAATACTCTTAACTGTTTAAACAAATTAAAAATTGTTTAAACAATTGAAAATTAATTAACAAATTACTGGGTATTCGTAAATTACTGATCAATGATTATTTATTTTTAAACAACTTTTAAAAAGCGATTCATCATTTCAGTTGACATTTGATTTCTTTGGTTAAGAATGGAATTACTTTGTTGAAAATGCATGTATTTTCTTTGCTTTTATTTCTTTGTTGACTTAAAAATCTTCCTTTGTTCAAAATTCAATTCTTTTGTTGAAAAATAATTTTTTCTATGTGAAGATTCATCATTTTAGTTAAAAATTCATTTTTTTTTATTAAAAATGTAACTATTTTGTTGGAAATTCGTTTTTTTTACTGAAAATTTAACTATTTCATTTAATCGTGAAAATCAAATTCCAAAATTCATGCATTTTGTTAAAAATTCATCTTTTTTTTGAAGATTTCGTTTTTTCGATGAAATTTCATTTCTTTGATTAAAAATTCATATTTTTTGGTTGAAGATTCATTATTTTAATTGAAATTTAATTTCCTTGGTTAAAAATGTAACTATTTTGTCGAAAAAGTATGTATTTTATTAAAAATGCATATGTATTGGTTGAAGATTCATTACTTTAGGTCAATTTCATTTTTTTTTGTTTAAAAATGTAGGTAAATATTTTGTTAGAAATTTATATTTTTTGTTTGAAGACTCAACTGTCTTTTAGAAAATTCGTCTTTTTGGTCAGGAAATTTCTTTGTTGAAAATTCTACTCTTTCGTTGAAAATTAGGCTTTTTTGTTTGAGGATACATTATTTTAGTTGAACTTCCTTTGGTCAAAAATGTAGTTAATTATTTCGTTGAAAAATTCATATTTTTGGATTGAAAACTCAACTGTTTGGTCCAAAATTCGTCTTTTTGGTCAGAAATTTCTACTTTTTGCATGGAATTGTTTTTCTTTATTGACTTACTTACTTTATTAATTTTTCAATTCATCCTTTTTGATTGGAGATTCATTATTTTAGTTGAAATTTCTTTTATTTGGTCAAAATTCGTCTTTTTTGGTTAAAGATTCATTATTTTATTTGAAATTTGGTTTCGTTGATTAAAAATGTAACTATTTTTATGAAAATTCATGTATTTTCTTAAAAATTCATGCATTTTGGTTGAAGAGTCATTACTATAGTTGAAATTTCATTTCTTAGATTAAAATGTAACTATTTTGTAGAAAATGTTTATATTTTTGCATTGAAAACTTAACTGTTTTTCTTTATTGACTTGAAAATCTTTTTTTTTTGAAAATTAAACTTTTTTATTTGAAGATTCATCATTTTAGTTAAAATGTTCAAATGAATGTTCAACGATTTCTTTGACAGTTATTCCTGTCTTGGCTGAAAAATTTTTATTTGTTGGAAATTCGTATTTTTGTATTTGAAAATTTGTCTCTTTTGTAGAAAATTGATAATTTTGGGTTGAAAATTCATCTGTTTTGTAGAAAAATGTTTGTTGTTGTTTGTTTGTTAAAAGTTTACCTACTTTATTAAACATTCATTCTTTGGTTGCAGAATTGCAGATTCATCATTTTATTTGAAAATTCATCTCACGATAAATAATTCAGCTATTTAGTTGAAATTTTTTCTGCTGGAAATTAATAATTAAAATAAAAATAAAAAATAAAAATTACAGATCTTCAACAAAAAAAAAAATTATTTTTAAGAAAAGAGTTCGAATTGAAACAAAGTAATTAAATTTGTATTCCAAAAAATATGACTTCTAAACGAAAAATATAGTAAACATTAAAACATTCCAAAAGATTTCCAAAATTGTCAAAGCAGAATCTGCAAGATTCAAAGGCATTTTTTTTTATTTTTCAGAATTTTAAGAAATTTGTTGGGAAAATTCGAATAATTTTAGAAGATATTTTAAAGGTTTAAATCTTTTGGAAGTGATTAAAAAAAAATTCGAAATTACAAAAAAAAAATTACAAAAATCAAAAACAAAATGTAAATTTTTGAAGATTTCCAAAAAAATTTCGAAGCTTTTCAAGACATTTGAAAGGCTTCAAGAAAATAAAAAACTTTTCTGAAATTCCTGAAAAAAATTTTTAGTTAACAATTAATCTATTCGATTAAAAATTCGTGTATTTTGTTGAAAATTCCTATTTTTTTAGTAATAATGTAATATTTTTTATGAAAATTAATCTGTTTCGGTTAAATTCAACTGTTGCTGGGTTAAAATTAAAGTTTTTTTCTAGTTCAAATATCAATTATTACATTTTTCCCTAAAAATTCATCTTTCTGGTAAAAATTAGTTTTTTTTTTGCATGAAAATGTATTTTTTAAACTAAAAATTTAACTGTTCTATTTTTGATTGAAAATGTATCTTTTTTTGATGTATTTTTTTTTTTGAAAATCTACTTTTTGAACTGCAAATTTGACTATTCTATTTTTGGTGGAACTTTCTGTTGAAAATTCGTTTTCTCTTTGGATTGAAAATTATTTTTTCAAACTGAAAATTTACCTGCTTTATTTTTAATTGAAAATTGATCTTTTTAGTTAAAAATTAAACTATTCGGTTGATAATTCGTATTTTTTGTTAAAAATTTGTCTCTTTTTGTAGAAATTTCCTCGGAAATTTAATATTTTTCGGTTAAAAATGCGATTGTTTGGTTGAAAAATAATCTCTTTTGATTCTGGATTCAACTATTATGTTAAAAATTTAACTATTCGTTTTTTGGGATGAAAATTTAACTATTTTGTAGAAAATGTATCTTTCTGGATTAAAAATTCTACACTATAATTGAAAATTCATCTATTTGGTTGAAAATTACCTTTTTCGTAGAAAACTCATCTTTTTGGCTTAAAAATTCAAATATTTAATTGAAATTCACTGTTTTTTGAAAATTCATATGTTTGAGATGAAAATTTAACTATTTTGTAGAAAATTTTTCTTTTTGGATTAAAAATTCTTAGTTGCAAATTCATCTTTCGTTGACTGTTTTCTTTCAAATTCGTTTTTTTAGGATGGAAAATAAAAATATTTTGCTATAAAATTCAATTGTGTGGTTGAAAATTAACTTTTTTGTTGAAAATTTAACTCTTATTTTGAAAATTAAATTTTTTTTATGAAAATTCATGTATTTTGTTAGAAATTTAAGAATTTCGGTAGAAAAACCAAATTTTTTCGAAAATTAACTTTTTCATTGGAAATTTAACTCTTTTGTAGAAAATTCGTCCTCCTGGATTGAAAATGCTAGAAAATTCAACTCATAGGTTGAAAATTTACTTTTTTGTTGAAACTTAACTTAACTTTTGTTTGAAAATTATAGAAAATTCAACTATTTGGTTGAAAATTAATTTTATTATGAAAATTAATATTTTTCATACAAAAATTCAACCATTTTTTAAAAATTATTGTATTTCGTCAAAAATTTATGTATTTTGGTAGAAAGTTTAAATTTTTTCGAAAATTAACTTTTTCGTTGGAACTTTAACTCTTTTGTAGAAAATTCGTCTTTCTGATTTAAAAATGGTGAAAAATTCAACTATTTGGTTCAAAACTACCTTTTTTTTGTTGAAAATTAATATTTTTGCTATGAAAATTCAACCATTAGGTTGAAAATTTATGTATTTTGTTAAAATTTGAACAATTTTGGTGAAAAGTAACTTTTTTGTTGAAAATTCATCCTTTTGGCTTGAAAATCCATTTTTCCGAAAAAAATTCATTTTTTTTTTAAACAAACGTTTGGTTAAAAAATATTAATTTTTAATTAATTAATAGTATTATTTGGATTTTTAATCTGTAACATTAAGGAAGAGAAAAAAATAACTTTTCAGGTAACTTGAAGTTACTTTATTTAGTAATTGTAACTAGTCACTCAAAAAAGTAACTTACCCAACACTGTTGAAAATGTTACAAAATTAAAATTTTGATCTTAAAATATATTAATCGTTCGGAAAAATAAAAAATTAAGGAATTTTGGGAAATTAAGTTTTCCGTCCACCATTCTCTAATAAATACTTACACGTGGGAGCTCTGACGAGCAGGAGAACGGTTTACGCATCGCGCATTCATATGTTTTCACCGGTAAGGCGCGAAACTACAACCACGTGCTTTTTAAAAAAACTTGCAAAACACCAGAAATTTTTCACTTTCACTCACAAACACTCAGTGCAATTTATTTTTCACGAATTTTGGAAATATCCAAAATATATCACTATTGCACTCGCGGTAAAAATCATCCCGAGCACTCTCTGGAAAATTATTATAAAATTAATTAATCATTGCATTTAATGCATATTTTTCCAATTATTGAAATATCCTTCAAACCGGCTTTTGGAAATGAGTCACTCACAAACACTTATTATAATTTATTTTTTACGAACTTTTGGAAATATCCAAAATATATTATTTATTTATATTATATATTATAAAATTTAATATATAATTATTGCATGTAATGCATATTTTTATGAGTGAAATATCCCTTGAAAGTTTGAACCGGCTTTTCGAAATGAGTCTTTACTTTTGATGAATTAGAATTTTATTTGCTACTCTTGTTGGAGAGAAAGCGAGTGTGAAGATGATGGGACTTTTTTTAATTTTGAATTGAAGATAATTAATAAGATATTAGAATGAAAAACATGGGATAAAGTAATAACGATGGCACGAGCGAAAAAGCGACTTCTATGCCGGATGACTACCATCGCACTACTGAAGTCGAGCCTCTGAGACTCTTTCAGGGTTTCGGTTCGTTACACACGCATGATGCAGTTCACACGGACACGCGTGCCACGCACGTGGACCAGTGGCGCAGTCAAATTGTGTCTACGATTTAAAAAACGCGCAATAATTACCCTTTCTTTAGAAAAAAACTCGGTTCATTTTCCAATATTTTGTTTATTTTTATATCAAAATTTAATTTTTAACCTTCAAGATTAAGAAAAATGTCACATTATTTACGTTCATGATTAAACAGAGAAAAAGTCCAGATTATTGTTCAATAACAGTCAAAATGGTATTTTTACAATAAATGAACAATAGCCATTGTCCCATATTTTCATTGCACTATTTAATAATAAATAATAATTTTGGAAACCAAAACTTACCACAACCGGTTAATTTGTGTTAGTTATATTAAAAATTATCATTTTTCAATATGAATACATCTTAGAGAAAAAGAAAAATGAGGAATTTACAAGGTATTTAACCCTTGGTATACACACTGGGTTACGCTGACCCGGTGTGATTTTGCAAGATCTGTTATTTCGAAACAAGAAGAAGTGTGGGTATTTTTCACCCAGTGTGTATATGGTGATATAATATATATGGTATATAATATATGGTATATAATAATAAAAATTATTTATTTTTTGCAGCTACTTCATCAAAATGCTAACGGGTACGAAAATTCGCCGTGTTTATAAATGCTTGAAATGCGAAAAGCCTATGTGTAAGGAGCACACTGCAAAAATTTGTGAGCAATGTGCTCACCCATCGGAATATGCCGAAACGTAATTTACGCTATTTGTATACAAATTATTCCCAAGTTTTTCACTCATATTGTGATTCTGAATGAAAATATACGCTGAAAAATTCCAATATTTTATATATCATTCTATCCCCAAAACCGAAAAATTGAGTATTTATTTCAACTTTTGCGTTTTTTTGATAACTTTATTAATTTGATAACAATATATGCGTTATTTCAGAAGATAATCATAAACGTCAAGGTATTTATATAGCTCAGATCATTAATTTTTGCCCAGAAATGGAGTATTCTGGTAGCAGGACTTATCCGCGCGGAACCGGAAATTTGCCTACTTTCAAATCATATGTTTTTCAGAACATATGGGAAAACCGAAAATACAGTTTTAAAGTACAAATCTTGAGCTTTCTGTTCATCGGTATTTAAACCTATTTATCTTGATTTTTATTTAAACAACAGCCTTTTAGAAAAAACGTGATTTTTTCACGAAAATTTTAGAGATGTCTTTGTTTATTTGAAAATATGTATATGTTTTTCATATTCACCACTTTCAAACCCACACGGTACAATTCTTGAGGATTTTCTCTATGAAAACAAAAAAAAAGAGACAAAATTGTTCAATTAGGAACGAAGGTATGAGCTGTTAAAGTTTGCCGGGTGAACCTAACCCAGTGTGTATACCTCGTTATAAAACTATAGCGTTTATACCAAGGGTTAAATAAGTTCTTGCTCAAATCATTCTATCAATTTTTCATTGGTTCCTTGAAAATTGATTTTTTTTAGTTGAAAATTCAACTATGTGTATGAAAATTGACTTCGTTTTTAGAAAATTATACTTATTTTTTGAGAATTCATTTATTTTGGTTAATAAATCATTTCTTTGGTTAGATATTTAAATAATTTGTTGAAATTTTTTTTTTGTCAAATATTAATATTTCAGTTGAAAATTCATCAGTTTAGGTTGAAAATTTAAGAATTTTGTTCAAAAAGAAAATTTTTTAAAGTCGTCTTTTTTCTTCTGGTTGAATTCAACTGTTTGGATGCAATTTCATGTATTTTATGGAAAATTTGCCTCTTTTGTTTAAAAATTATTCTTAATGCTTAACAATTTAACTTTTTGGTTGAAAAATCATTTTTCGGTTGAAAATTTAACTAATTCATCAAAATTCGTTTTTCTTTTCTTGAAAATTGATCTTTTTCGTTAAAACTTCAACTATGTGTTTGAAAATTGACTTCTTTTTAGTAAAGTATTCTTCTTGTTTGTAAATTCATTTATTTTGGTCAAAAATGCATTTTTTTGGTTTAAAATTTAACTACTTTGTTAAAACCATTTTCCTTTGGTTTAAAATTATTCTTATTTGAAAATTCATCTTTTTGTTTGAAAATTCATTATTTTTGGTTGGAAATTTAATTAT
>CAKNXH010061581.1:3862-15679 GCA_932178445.1 Andricus quercusramuli
TCCGCAACCAAACCAATTTTAGATATCCTGTCCTGATACAACAACTTCCCAGTGCACCAGCTGTACACAGAACACCTTCCTGGGGAAAGTTAAGTTCTAAATTAACATTAACCTTATCCAAAACACTTTTCTCATGAATCGCCATTATACAACAACATCTAAGTGCACCAGGTGTTAAAAATACATGTTTCTCGAGAATGTTAAGTTCTAAATCAAGATTAAGCTCATCCAACCTTCTTTTTTCATGACCACTCATCATACAACAACATCCAAGTGCACCAGGTTTAAACAATACATCTTTCTCGAAGAATTTAAGTCCTAAATCATGATTAACCTTATCCAACTTATTTTTTTCATGAATTGCCATTATACAACAACTTCCAACTGCACCAGATGTGAACAATACATCTTTCTCGAGGAAGTTCAGTCCTAAATAAAGATTGTCCGCAACCAAACCATTTTTAGATATCCTGTCCTGATACAACAACTTCCCAGTGCACCAGCTGTACACAGAACACCTTCCTGAAGAAAGTTAAGTTCTAAATCAACATTAACCTGATCCAAAACACTTTTCATATGAATCGCCATTATACAACAACCTCTAAGTGCACCAGCTGTCAAAAATACATCTTTTTTGAGAATGTTAAGTTCAAAATGAAGAGTGTCCGCAACCAAAACATTTTTTAGATCTCCCGTCCTGATAAAACAACTTCCAAGTGCACCAGGTGTGAACAAAACATCTTCCTCGAGAAAGTTAAGTTCTAAATCAAGATAAAGCTCATCCAACCTTCTTTTTTCATAACCACTCATCATACAACAACACTCAAGTGCACCAGGTGTAAACAATACATCTTTCTCGAAGAAGTTGAGTCCTCCATTGAGATTAACCTTATCCAACCCATTTTTTTCATGACTCCTCATTATACAATAACTTCCAAGTGCATCAGGTGTGAACAATACATCAACGACGAGGAAGTTAAGCTCTTAATCAAGATCAACTTCACCCGACCTACTTTTCCCATAACTTGTCATTATACAACAACAAGTTAATTTCTGAGTGAAGATTGACCGCAACTAAACCATTTTTTAGATTTCTCGTCATGATACAACAACTTCCAAGTGCACCAGGTGTATCTCCCGTTATGACACAACAACTTCCAAGTGCACCAGGTGTGAGCACAACATCTTTTTCGAAAAAGTAAAGTTCTGAATCAAGATTAAGCTCACCCAAAACACTTTTCTCATGACTCGCCATTAAACAACAACTTACAAGTGCACCAGATGTGAACAATACTTCTTTCTCGAAGAAGTTAAGTCCTGAATGAATTTTGTTCGCAACCAAACCATTTTTAGATCTCCTGTCCTGATACAACAACTTCTCAGTGCACCATCTGTAAACAGAACACCTTCCTGAAGAAAGTTAAGTTCCAAATCAACATTAACCTGACCCAAAACACTTTTCTCATGACTCGCCATTATACAACAACTTCCAAGTGCACCAGATGTGAACAATACATCTTTCTCGAGGAAGTTAAGTCCTAAATAAGGATTGTCCGCAACCAACTGATACAACAACTCCTGATACAACAACTTCCCAGTGCACCAGCTGTAAACAGAACACCTTCCTGAAAGAAAGTTAAGTTCTGAATCAACATAAACCTGATCCAAAACACTTTTCTCATGTCTCACCATTATACAACAACCTCTAAGTGCACCAGGTGTCAAAAATAAATCTTTCTCGAGAATGTTAAGTTCAAAATAAAGAGTGTCCGCAAAGAAACCATTTTTTAGATCTCCCGTCCCGATACAACAACTTTCAAGTCCACCAGGTGTAAACAAAACATCTTCCTCGAGGAAGTTAAGTTCCGAATCAAGATTAAGCTCACCCAAAACACTCTTCTCATGACTCGCCATTATAGAACAACTTCCAACTGCACCAGATGTGAACAATACATCTTTCTCGAGGAAGTCATAAATTAAGATTGTCCGCAACCAAACCATTTTTAGATCTCCTGTCCTGATACAACCACTTCCCAGTGCACCAGCTGTAAACAGAACACCTTCCTGGAGGAAGTTAAGTTCTAAATTAACATTAACCTCATCCAAAAAACTTTTCTCATGACCCGGCATTATACAACAACTTATAAGTGCATCAGGTGTATACAAAACATCTTCTTCAAGGAAGGTTAGTTTTGAATAATGATTGGCCATACCCAACCTACTTTTCTCATGATCTTTCATTATACAACAAGTATCATGTGCACCAGGTGTGAACAAAAGATCTTCCTCAAGGGAGTTTTTGTTTCCCTTGTCCCTCCTCTCAGAAATCCAGCAGGCAGGAGAGAAGTAATAATTTGACCCCTTCTGAAATCTAATGATTGAATTTATCAAATCGTTTCAATTTTTTCAAAAATTTACTTTAAATATTTGTGAAATCATCAAAGTATTTGTGAAATCTGTAGGGAATCATTGAAATATTTACGAAATCTTTGTGAACTCTTTGGATATTTCTGCGGAATATTAGAAATATTTTTGAAACATTTGAATATATTTGTCAAATTATTGAAATCTGTATAAAATCTTTGGGGAGTCATTGAAATATTTGTGCACTGTTCGAAATCTATCTGACATTTCTATAAAATATATTTTTCATCTATCCGAAATCTTTGCGATACATTTGAAATCTTCGTGAAATCTTTGAAATCTTTGGGAAACTATTGAAATCTTTGTGCACCATTTCTGATATCTTTGGAAATCTTTGCGAAATATTTGAAACATTTTTGAAACGTTTGGTAATATTTGTAGAATTTTTGAAATCCTTGGGAAATGATTGAAATATTTGTGCAATTTTTTAAATCTACCTCGAATCTTTGCGAAATATTTACAATCTTGATGAAATCTTTCGAACCTTTGGGAAATCATTCAAATCTTCGTAAAGGCTTTCTAAAATCTTTAGAAATCTTTGCAAAATATTTGAAATATTTTAAAAATATTTAATAATATTTGTGAAATTATTGAAATCTTTGGAAAATCATTAAAGTCTTTATAAAATCTATTAAATACATTTGAAATCTTTGGGATCTATTGGAAATATTTGTGAAATAATTAAAGTATTTGTGAAATCTTTTAAATCTTTCCGAAAATTTTCAAAATATTTGGGAAATTCCTGAAATTTGTAGAAATCGTTCAAATCTTTGTGAAATTTGTCTGCAATCTTTGCAAATCTTTGCCGAATATTTGAAATATTTTTAAAAAATTTGGTAATACTTGAGAAATCTGTGAAAACATTAGACTCCATCGGAAATCTTTGCAAAACCTTGAAAATTTTTACGAAATCTTTGGAAAATTATCGTGACCATTGTGTAATCCTTGAAATTCACTCGAAAAAACTTAAAATCAAAGAAACGTACCAAGATTATGATATTATGCAAACGAAATTTCAATTTTAATTGTAATAAATAAAATTGGAAGAATTTTCAGTTATTTCTACTTCTCTATCAGTTAGTTCATTATGTAAATGAATGCTAAAATTAATTTTGTTTCAAATTTAGAAATTTCACGAAATACTGTTCACATAATTAATTTGAATTAATTTCTATTATTTATTAAAATATTTTTAGAATATTTACAGTACATATACAATAGGGCGTTTCAAATTGTTTTTTGAATTTTCGTGCATATTGCCCTCAAATTTCTTTGAATCCTTAAAAAAATAAATGCGTTTTTTTAAATCATTTCCCATAAGAAAAATTTTTTTTGTAACTTTGATTCAGAGTCGATAATATTAGGTGAATCGACTTCTCACGCAAAATTTTTTTTTTACATTAAGCTATAGAATACAAATGAATAATTATTTTAAAAATATTTCCATTTAAATTTTTTTTAAAAATATATATATAATTGAGAAAAGCGAAGGAAAATACATCGCTAAATAATCACCGCACGGAAGGAAAATTAAAATTCAGTCTTTATTTAGATTAATATTGTGAAAAAAATTAATCAGTTATAATAAGTTCATCAGTTTACAACATAAGAATAAATAAACAATTATTTTCATTGAAACATGAGAATAACTTTTACTTTATATTCTTGTAAAAATTGGAATTACTAATAACATTTTAAACTTATTTTAGAAAAAATTAAATCATAATTTTCAAAATTGAATTTAGCTACTCGTTTCACAACATCATGAAACTCACAAAAATTACATAATTGGAACAAAAGTATTTTAAAAATGAATAAACCTTTTTGATACAAGACATAGCCAATAATAAATTACGTAACATTGAAATGAATAATCAATTTATGATACTTAATTTAAAAAAAGTAAAATTGAATCTTGATGTAATTCAATATTTTGCAGAAAATGAATCAGCTAATAATTAATTGATGAGTTCAGAATATAAATAGCATTAAATAGAAAGTAAATAATTAATTTATCTTGCCTAAAGAAAGCTAATAATTAATTCATCAGTTCACAACAGAAAAATCATTAAAAATTATTTCTATTGAAACATTCAAATAATAAATTAATAATTAATTTGTAAGTTCAGAATATAGGAAGCATTATATAATTATTTTTATTCATATATTAGAACAACGTTTATATAATATTTTTCCAAAGATTTCATTCATTAATAAAGTTTTGAACTAATTGCAGAAAAGTTAAAATACATTTACTTTGAAAATTGAATTTAGATACTCATTTCACAACATCACAATCATTGGAAAAACAATATAATTAACCATGACGTTTCAAATGTGCATATACAAAAAACTCGAGCCTTAAAGGGTTAAAGAAGAAATAAATTTTTATTATAAAAATAATAGCCAATATTCAGTTACATAACCTTGATGTAAATAATAGATTTATGTTACGTAATCGAAAACAATTTAAATTCAATCTTCATGTAATTTAATATTGCGAACGAAATTCATCAGCTCATAATAATTAATTAATTAACAACATAAAAAGCGTTCAAAAATTATTTTCGTTGAAACATGCAAAAAAAATTTACTCCATATTTGTCTTTAAATTTCAAGTTGCATTTATGGAAATTTAATTCATTTTTCTAATTTACATTTCAAAAAAATTCCAGAAAAAAATTTAAATACATGTAAAAGTAATTCTGAAAAAGGGAAGGGAAAAGTCCTGTCGCACCCTATCCCTTTCGCTGGTTTATGAATTCTTTACAAAAACTGTCAGAATTACTCTATGTGAAAATTTATGATCAAGAATTGTCAATCGATTCGTCTTGAGTCAACACAACTTTTCTATTCTTGCATCAAATTTGAATTATGAGAATGAAAAAATTCTCACTATGAAAATCGATTTTACAAATATATAAATTACAATCACTTGTCTATTCTTTGATAAAATGTATTAATAATGTAGGTCAATCGATTTGAATCGAATCAATATCAAGTATTATATGCATTGTCCCTATTGATGTTATCAGGGTGTTTTAAGATTTCGATTGCTTCTCTACGTTTTCTCGGAAAAACATTGTAAGTTTTTGCGATGATGGCTGTTTTGTCAAATAACATGCTATGTCCTATTTCGATATGATGATCAGCTACTGCTGATTGCGTGAAATGTTTTAGCCTGACTTTACTCTCATGTTCCTTTACACGTTGGCTCACTGCTCTCCCGGTTTCTCCAATATAGACTTTGCCACAAAAACAAGGGATTTTATATACTCCTGGATCACTGATAGGTTCCTTCTCATCTTTAGGGTTGTTTAGAAAATGTCCTATTTTCGTAGGTGGCTTAAATATAGTTTAGATGTTGTGTTTGTTTAGAATTATTCCTATTTGTTCTGTGATACCTTGACGTACTAGTTTACAGAAGATCTGAGAAAACATTAGGACACGAAGTTTACAGAAAACCTACCCAAACAAACAGATACCTACATGTCTCGTCCCACCACCACCCATCTCAAAAGCAATCGGTCATCAACTCCCTTGTATACAGAGCTGTCTTCATAGCAAATGAAGATAACTTACAAAAGGTACTACAAAATGTGAAGCGAATCCTAATACAGACCAATTACACAAACAGATAAATTAATGAAGCACTAAGAAAATACACTGAAAAAACGGGTCAACACAACCTACTGAAGAAAGAGACAAAAACGACTACCATCCTATCCTACATTCAAGGTATCACAGAACAAATAGGAAGAATTCCAAACAAACACAACATCTAAACTATATTTGAACCACTTGCGAAAATAGGACAGCTTTTAAACAACTCTGTAGATGAAAAAGCACCTCTCAGTGATCCAGGAGTATATCAAATCCCTCGTTCTTGTGGCAAAGTATATATTGGAGAAGCCTGGAGAGCTGTGAGCCAACGTGTGAAGGAACATGAGAGTAAAGTCAGGCTAAAACATTTCACGCAATCAGCACTAACTGAACATCGAATCGAAACAGGACATAGCATCTTATTCGACAAAAGAACCATCTTCGCAAAAACGTACAATATTTTCCCAAGAAAAAATAGAGAAGCAATCAAAATTTCAAAACATCCTGATTACATCAAACATCATCAATAGGGACAATGGATAAAACACCAATCCGATTTGGCTTTCCGTCCTCCCGGGCTTTTGAAGAAAGACTTGATTGGCCAATCAAGTTCGACCAGATCCCACCATGTGGCGCTCTGGCCAATCACAGGCATCGTAGAGGATACATATATAAGAATAACATAATCTCAAGCTTCAGTTTCAGCTCAGCCCTGAAGAAGTGAACTGCAATGTTCTACTGATTTCAATTTTAAATCAAGATGTCACCCTATGACTTGCAAACTGACAGCTATCATGATTACCACCAATGGAGGTTACGCTGTTTTTTTTATGGAAGATCATTTCTAAATTGATTTGAAAAATACTTATCTGTGGTAATGGTAATATGATCGATCAGGATGTGGATCAGGAAATCTCTTTCGCTCTAATCATTCACTTATATTTTTATTCCGAAAATGCGGTTATTTAAACTCTTTAACTAACCTCGAACTGTTCACAGATTTTGGTATTTCACAATACAAAATAAAAACAAATATCACACTTACCACTTTGTCTGATTTTTAATAATTGTATCGTGCCTCATCATTAAAAATAATCAAATTTTTAATTTTCCCAGAAAATGACGAATATTCGAGAAGAATATAATATCTTTCTTTGTTTCTTAAGAAAAATTCAACAGAAGGTGCTTATGTAGAAAAAAAATCAAATCAATGACACAATTGCAAATTGGATATTTTTAAGAGCAGCTCAGTTTTTTAAAATATAATATTATTTAAAGCAATAAATAATAACAGCCAACTCTTCCCTATGAATAATAAAATAAATAAATAAAGTTAATAACTTATTCGTTTTATTTTTAATTTTCTCGTTTTTACATTGACCCCGTTATCACACTTACTTCTATCGACCCTAATGCTAGAAGGTTTCAAGTTATTCTGAATTTATCAGCTTTTTTTTTACTTTGAGTTACTAAGAAATGATACATATAAATAATAATTTGAACAAAAACGCTCTCAAGATCTACTTTGAGGAAAATTTACATTTTGTATGATCCATACAAAAAATGTGAAGAATATTCAAAACAAATTTTTTATTTCAATAAAATATAACAAAAAAGAGAAAGATTGTTTAGAAAATGATTATCTCTCTTGTTTATTAAATATTTTTTAATAACTAACAAGTCAGAGCAAAGTAAACAGAAAAACCGCAACTTTCGAACAATTACTTGAGAAAAGGTAGTTATATAAACAATTATGAATTGTTTAAAAAATTATTTTTTTGACCTACATTAATTATTACCTCACTAATTGAAAAGTTGACAAAAAATAGCAATTTGGTGATTGTGAATTCTCCTTTGCTAAGACTCCTTCGGCTTCCACGAACACATTCTCATCAGGCATCTCTATTGCAAAATAAAGTATAAATTTCATTTTTCATGATTACTTCAATATTTTTTCTTCATTTTGCATATTTTTTTATTTGTATCCACCCTGAAGAATGTATCTTTTCAATAAATTTATATTATTATAAATCATAATATGCATTTGTATTGACACAGGTGTATTCCCATTGTCTTGATTTTATAATAAAAAAAGTGCGCATCCTATAGAAAAACAATTTTGTGAATAAACATTTTATTCCAACTTGTTTTGCTTTTCCATAAATTTCATTTGATTATTTTCAATATTATTTTTCTCGATTTGAACCAAAAATGGTTTTCCCAAAAAGTTATTTTTTTTATTTCCATGGTATTCTTGTAACAAAAGTTTATAACAAATTTGTAGATCTTTTTGGGTTGAACAACTTTTGTCTTCTCATTTTTATTTCGTCGCTTGTGTCGTTTTTCCAATCGTTTGATTTTCTTATTTGCAATCGTATATTTTACGACTAACGAAAATCTGCTCGTTCAATCTGAAAATGACTAAAAACAGAATTTGTAAAAGACTGAACAGCTTTTGTCTATTAATTTTTTCCGTACCTTGTGCTGTTTCCCAAAAAATTTAATGTTAATATTTTCAATGTCAGTTTTGACGATTGATACAAAAAATGTGTATCCAATCAAAAAACAATCAATAGCAAATTTGTTGCTCTCTTCTGCGTAAACAACTTTTCCTTATCTATTTTTCTCGAATCTTGTGTGGTTTGTACACAAATTTTTATTTTTTTCATTTTTGGTGTTGTTTTTTTACGAAAAAAAAACATAAACTACGTGTTTGATCGAAAAGTAATTCATAATAAGTTTGTACATCTTTCCTGAGTGCAACAATTTTTTTATTAATTTTTTTGCATCTTTTATCCGATCGAAATTGTATTCCTCGGTTTTTGAAAAAAATTCGAAAATATAAATTTCATGAAGCATTTAAAAGCGTTTTTTATTATGCTGTGTACATACAAAGACGAGTGAACCACGTGGTACCCTAGGATTAATACATATTTTCATATAAATTTATAAATAATTTTATCACTTCGGAAACTGGAGATGTACGCTAGACTTTTATTTACAGAAGTAATAAATCGGTAAGATTGGGTTTAGTGAAATATTATTTTGCAAGAGTTTCACCGGTTTTCGTCAGACCTTGTGAGTGACACTAACAAAACTTTATTTGCAATAGGCAAACTTGAAAAACTATTTCTTTCGTAAATAAAAGTTCCACGTGCCGTACAGAGCTTCAGAAATGACAAGGCAAAAAATTTTATGCGAATTTGTATTAATTTGACAGATTTTTTTCTAAATTGACAATTTAAATGTACTATATGCAAAGCTATGAGTATCTAAAATTTTCGGGCTGTTTAAAAAAAAACCGTAAAAAGAAACTATAAAATTTAACTAAAATTAAAAAAATTATCACACTATTTTGCCAAGAACCTTTGCCTCATTCTCATCAATCCTCATTCAAAATGAGCATTTATAAGTCAATAATTAAAAATATACTATTTCAAATGGAATTCAAAAAGTTCAAAATTTAAACATTGCAATTTCAATTGTTCTATTTAACAAATTTTTAATGTGTAAGTGATATTTTTGATATTTGATGCGTAAATACAATTTGAATAATTAAGAAGAATTTATATCAGTTTAAGAGATATTTACAAGTTTTGAGAAGATTCAAACTCAATTTGGAACTGGAAAAGATTTAAAAATATGAAAAACTGAATTTAGATTTTTGAAGATTTCAAAATAAAATTTTGAAACTTCCTAAGGATCTTTGAAGGCATAAAATAAAAGAAAAACTCAACTTTTCTGGGAAAATTTACAATGATCTTTTATATAAGGGCATGCATAAAAAGATTTAATCAAACAACGAATTTCAATTATTAAGTGACAATTGAACAATAGTTGTTTATAATAATAATTATCATTAATTTGGTAGATAATTTTGAAAAGATTCCAAAATGATTAAAAACATGAGAAGATTTCAAAACATTCATAACACAATGCAGATTTTTGAAGATTTCGAACACATACGTTTTTTAAACATTTGGAAGTTTTTAAACGAATAAGAAATTTGTATCAAAATTTGCAGAAAAACTAACAACTATTTTTTCAAAAATCAATTTGAGAAGAATATTTGAAAAGATTCTCAAAATTTTCAAAAATAATCTGGAAGATTTTAAGGTAATTTGTTAATTTTTGCCATTTTGCTGGATTTTTACAAAATTTTTGGAAAAATTCGAGTTCCAAGATAATAAAATCATCAATAGATTCCTGGAAAATTTTTAAATGATTTCTTTTTGAAGAATTTTTTCAGTGGATATTTAGAAAGATTTCAAAACAAATTCTAATCTAAAAATTATTGTTTCCTGCTTAAAATTGCTTGAAATGATAGAATATTGAAAATTTCTAATTTTTCTGATTCATTCTTCAATTTATAGCATTTCAAAAGATAGTGTAAATTTCTATTTCTTTAAATCTTTGCACTGTATAAAATACAGAAGTAGAAAATTGAAAAATATGAAAAAAATGCATTAAATTATTTTGTTTTTATACTAAAAATTTATTTTTCAAGTTCAAGAGTAAGAATAAGGTGATGCTTATATTCATCATTGAAATGAATTTCGAACAAAATAGTTACATTTTCCACCGAAAAAGATTAAATATCTACAAAAAAATTCTACGGAAAATGAAATAGTCCTATTTTTAGTTGAAACGATTAATGCAAAAAAATAATTTTTAACCCAAGAAACAAAATTATAATGAATAATAATAGCAATAGTGTATTAAAGGATGATTTATCAAGATCAATTAAAAAAATCAATTAAAAAATAAATGCTCCCATATAATAATAATAATAATACTATAAAATTATTATAAATAATAAGATTCAGAACAGACGGTCAATTTTTGCTATTTCTATTAAAAATTTGAGATCTTGGTGACTTGTTCACCTTTTTGGTTAAAAATTCATGTATTTTATTCAAAATTAATCTTTTTTTGTAGAAAATTAATCTTTGGGGTTTAAAAATTATTTTTTTGGCTTAAAATATTCTATTTGGTTTAAAATTTCTGTGTTTTGTGGAAATTTCGTCTTTTTTGTAGAATATCAATCTTCTTGGTGACTAATTAACATTTTTAGTTGAAAGTTCATCTATTAAGTTGAAAATTCCATTGAAAATTTATATATTTGGTTGAAAATTCATGTTTATTCTTAAAAAAGATTCTTTTTGGCAGAAAATTAATCTTTTTGGTTGAAATTTCGTTTCTTGAGTTGAAAATTAGTTTTTTAAACTGATTTCTTGAAATAAAAATTGTACTATTTCATTTTCCGTATAATTTTTATTGTAGAGATTTAATCTTTTTGGTTGAAAATTTAACTATTTTGTTCCAAATTTATTTTATGCAGTTAAAAACTTATTTCTTTCAAAAAAAACTTAAGAACTCGAGTCCAGGAAGAAAATTAATATTTTTCAGTTGAAAATACATTTATTTTGTTGAAAATTTTTCTTTTTTTGGTAGAAAATTCATCCTCTAGGTTGAAAATTCAACTACTTGGTTAGAAATTCATTTTTTGTTTGAAGATGCATCATTTTAGTTGGAAGCTCTTCAACTTGTTGAGAATTTTGAAAATTTTGCTGAAAATTCGTTTTCTTCTTGTTGTTGAAGATGAATTTTTGTGTTACCAAAAATATACCTTTTGCTTTTTTGCTAGAATATTTATCGTTTGAAGTTGAAAATTCGCTTGATATTTTGAAAATTCATTTTTTCTGCCCAAAATTAAATTATTCTTGGTAAAAAATGCAGATTTTTATGCTGTTAATTTATCTATTTCTTTCAAAAATTCGTCTTTAAAAA
>CAKNXH010061581.1:29277-47131 GCA_932178445.1 Andricus quercusramuli
AAAAAAAGGGTTAAACAACCACCGCAGGGTCCCACTGAGAGCAACTGCCATCTAAAAAAAAATGACACCAGCTCCCAGTGGAACTGCGGTAAATCACACTTATGGCCACGTCTCACAATATATATATTTTTTAGTTATTTTAATTTTGACGTAGATACGGACAAAGTAGGAAGATGATCAAGCAATTATATAGCAAATAACCATCGCACGCGTCATATACACGATAAGTCCTATCTTTTATTTGAAATTAATTTTCTTGTATCTGTCATGCGGGTGAAGCAATTTTTGATAATCGTTACGATTTTCCTGCTACAGCTTAGAAATAATCAGTATAAATAGCTGCGATTTTGTTAACAATTTATCAGTTACGTTTACGAATTGAACCCTTCCACATCAACAATGAAGATAGTTATTGGAACTTTGCTGCTTACTATTGCGGTTTTTCTGCTTGATCCCGTTGGTAAGTGTTCCCACCCTATGTTCTCTACTTCCCGCCCCTCACTGGCCGTCACTTCCCCACCCATCATTCTCTCTCACTTCTTCTACTTCTTCTACTTCTCTAGCCCACATTTCCCCTCATCACCCCTTAACCCCTCCGTTATCACACCAAATTTCTCCTCCCTCTACTCCCTTTACTTCTCCAAAATTCCCCTCCCTTCTTCCCCCATCTAACCCCTGCTCTCCCTACCCTCATTTCGCCTACTTTCCTTTCTCTTATTACATGCACCCCTCCCATCGTTTACTCTCATTTTCTCTACTTGTATTCCACTCATTTCTCGGCACATCCCTTCCTTGCTTTTCCCCTCCTTTGCCTACCCTCATATCCCTACTTCCCCTTCCATAATTTCCCCTCATTTCTGCTATTTGCCCTTCCCTCATTTTCCCTCTCTTCTCCTCCCTTCATTACCCCTAGTTTCCCTTCTTTCGATTCCCCCCTCCCAATTTCCCTACTATCCCACCCCTCATTGTAACTTCTTTCCTCTACCTCCAGCCATTTCCCCTCACTTCCCCTTCTTGGAAGAAAGTAGGATGGTGAAACATACGAGTAATTTTTAAATTTTGCTTCACGCTTCTTGACATTTTTTTTTGTACACTCTACTATTATGACTGCATTTTTAAAATACTCTATTCTCCACATTAAAATCTCAAGGACCAAGAACTGCTCAATTTTTTAAATAAATTCTTTGTGCAACAATTTACAAGAATATATAGTGAAACAATAAGCAATTTCAAAAATATGATTTTTGATCTAACTGAAAATTGCTTCAATATTACCTCAAAAACAACAAACAGTAGAAAGGATTGGAAAAATGATCATATCTTCATAGAAAAAAATTATTTTTCTCATTTAAGCTTCTCGAAAGTTACTTAATATTAATATGAATGAACGACATATAAAATAAAATAATATAAAATATAAAACTGTTTGAAAAAAGTTACAAGAACAAAGCTTAAATGCTGAAAATAAGCCAAAGGGTGTATTTATTAGTTAGTTTTTCTTCATCAAATGTTATTGATTCATAGGAAGAAGTCATTGCTAAATAATTGGCTGTTATTTTCACGAAAAAACGTTATTTTATTTATAAATTTATCAGATGATGAAAAATTGTTAACAATAACAATTATCTATTTATTTATTAACAATTCAGTCAATTTTGAAACATTTGTGTTGCTATTGAACATATTCTTTGGAGAGTTGCTTCATGTTTTTAGGTGTTTTTGAACTAATGAAAGTATTTGTTGAGAAATAGTACACCTCAAAATGCAATTTTTAAGACATTTTTATTGATAAATAAAATTATAATTTTTTTAAAATCAGGCATGACATTTTCATGTAGAATTTTATTATATTTTATTTTGAGAAAGTAGTTTAAGTCTGTATTTTTCTCATGTATCTTTTTGACTAATTTTCAAGTGTTCAAACAAGTATTATTTGTTTAAAGAATTTCTTTTCGCCCGTCAATCGTAAGAAGTTATTATTTTTCGAGATAAATTATACGGGTGATGAATTTGGAAAATAATGTGTTTCTTCAACATATTTCGTAATTGTTAGAACAATTTACATTCGTTTACTTAATTTTTTCTCTGTGAATCGTAAAAAGTAATTTTTTCGGAAATAATTACACAATCAACAATTTTCGAGAGGAATACATTTGTTAAAGATATTTGGAAATTATTTAAGCAATTTTTTTTTCTTGTAAATCTTATAAAGTTACTACTTTCTGGAATCGATAACGCATTTGAAGGATGCTGAGAGTGATATTTTCTATGGGAGACAGTTTATAATAAGTTCAACAATTTTCATTTGTAAACAAAAAATTTACGGTAAATCTTAAAAAATTAATGAATTTTAAGAGTGACGTTCATTGTGGAAGATGTTTTTCAATTATTCAATAAATTATTCATCATTTATTGTGCCTAATATGCAGTATTTCCTTATTCCAGGTCTTATACGCGCGCGCGAACTTTCATATTCATTTTTCTCATTTACACTCAATTTTCGAATAACTTTTTATTTCTCACAAGTTTTCGACTACTCAAATTCTTGCTAAAATTAGATTCTGAAATAATGTATTTAGTGAATCCATGTAACTTAGAATTATTTCATTTACGATTACTATTATTAACAGTAAATATCATGAAGGAAGGCGGCGTGGTGGTGCTGACGTAGACATGAAAATGTCCACATTAATCAATGTGGGCAATAATGTTTAACATTATTTTCATTGAAATATTCAACTAATGCTGAATTTATATATTTTTTGAATTTTGAAATTGTAGTTTTGACATTTTGAATCCTTGACAACCCATTATACTAATTCTAGAAGGCAATTGAAACATATGTCCATATAATTTTGAAAACTGAATTCAGATAATCATTTCACAATATCGCAAACATTAAAAAAACTATATATTTGTAATGAAGGTATTTTGAATAAAAAATCAACTTTTATTATATAAATCATTGCCCATATTTAATTACGTAACCTTAAAATAAATGATCAATTCATGTTACTTAATAGAGAAAAATTAAAATTCAATCTTCATGTAATTTAATATTGTGAAAAAAATAAATCCGCTGATATTTAATTGATCAGTTCACAAAATAAGAAGCATTCGAATATAATTTTCATTAAAATATTCAAATAATTTGTACTCTATTAATTTTTTTAATTTGAACTTTCATTTCTGGAAACTTGATTTATTAATAATCGTTTAAAGTAGTCACAGAAACTGTAGGTTTAAGTAGAATCAGTTCATATATAATTAGTCAGTTCACAACATAAAAAGCATTAAACAATTATTTTCATTGGAACATTTGAATAATTTTTACATTATATATGTATATATATATATTTTTTCATTTGAAAATACATTTCTATATATTCAATTTATCATAGACATTTAATGCTGATTCCAGGAAAAATCAAAATGTACGTACATATTAATTAATCATTTCACAACATAAAAAGCAATAAACAGTTACTTTTACTAAAACATTGGAATAATTTTTACTTTATATTTTCCTGCAAAGTTTAATTAATATTAACTTTTTAAACTAATTTCATAGAAAAGTAAAATATATGTACACATAATATTGGAAGCAGAATTCAAATACTTATTCCACAACATCACAAAAATTTTAAATAAAAAGCATTAAACTATAACTTTCATCAAAACATTCCAATAATTTTTACTTTACATTATTGCAAATTTTTACTTTCGTTTCTAAAAATTTCATTTATTTATGACATTTTATACTAATTTCAAAAAAAAAAAAAACATATTTACATATAGTTTTTAAAATTAAATTCAGATACTCATTTTAAAAAATCAGCCACATTTGAAAAATTATGTAATTACAATAAGGGTACTTTGAATATCAATAAATTGTTAATATAAAAATCATATCCAATGTTCAACTATATAACCTTAAATTAAATTATCAATTTATGTTATTTAATCTAAAAAAAGCTGAACTTTTACCTTCATTTAATTTAATATAGCGACAAAAATTATCAGCTAATAATTAATGAATAATTTTACAATATAAGAAGCTTTAAGCTTCAATATTCATTGAAACATACAAATAACTTTTACTTTTTTTCAAATTTTAACTTTCATTCAGGAAAATTTGATTTATTATTGATCTTTTAAAGTAATTCCGGAAAATTCAAGTTTTAATAGAATCAGTTAATAATTAATTAATCAGCTCACAAAATAAAAAGCATCAAACAATTATTTACGTTGAAACATTGAAATAATTTTTACTTTATATTTTTTATAAACATAAAATTTCATTTCTGAAAATTTGAATGATTATTAACTTTTTATAGTAATTTTCTAAAAAATTAAAAAATAATATTTATATGTAATTTTGAAAATTGAATTCTGATACTCATTCAAGCATTAATCTATCATTTTCATTCCAACATTTAAATAATTTTTACTTTACATTTTTTTAAATTTTCACTTTAATTTATGGAAATATGATTTATTAGTAACCTTTTACAGTAATTTATAAAAAATAATCATACCACAACATCACAAACGTTGCCAGAAATTACATAATTGGAATAGAGGTACTTTAAATGTGAATCAACTTTTAAGTGAAAATTATTCCAATGTTTTAATGAAAATAACTGTTTATTGCTTTTTGTGTGTTGAAATCATCAAAAGAAGTATTAAACTATAACTTGCATTAAAACATTCACATAATTTTCACTTTATATATATATTTTTTAAGTTTGAACTTTCATTTTCAAATATTTTATTTATTAATAACCTCTTAAACTAATTCCAGAAAATGTAATCTTCAATAGAATCAGTTAATAATCAATTAATCAGTTCACAACATAAAAAGCATTACACAATTATTTTCATTGAAGCACTCGAATGATTTTTACATAATATATTCCCCTTCAAACTTAAGATTTCCTTTCTGTAGGTACATTTATTTAAAAATTAATAGCCCATATTCAATTAAATAACATTCAAGTGAATAATCAATTTATGTTACTTGATTGAAAAAAAATTTCAATTCAATCTTTATTCAATTTGAAGTTTTTAAGAAAATTGATTAACCAATAATTAAATAAACTGATTACAACATAAAAAGCATGAACCTATAATTTTCAAATAATTTTTGCTTCATATTTTTTAAACATGAAATATATAATTTTGAAAATTGAATTCAGATAATCATTTAAGCATTAATCTATACTTTTCATTGAAATATTCGAATAATTTTTACTTTATGTTTTTCTTTCTTGAAATTTGAACTCTCATTTCGCTCAATTTGAATTATCATTAACTTGCTAAACACATTCCAGAAAATGTAAGTTTTAATAGAATCAGTTAATAATTAATTAATCAGTTCACAATATAAAAATATTTTGTCATTCATCTAATATAATCGAGCAGAATATAGTATAGATCAGCCATAATATAACGCGCATATCATATGACAAAGAAGAACATCTGCGACTAGATTAGAAATGTAGAGAAATTACTGAAATACAGTTTATTTTACGCCGTGTATTGAACAAGCTAGTCATAGCAACCAAAGATCTGATATCTTCAAAAACAACTTACATTGAAAGTAATAGTGAAAATAAATAAACGAAATAATTATCGGTGGTCGATAGAATGAGAAATCTGCTCTTTTAATTTTGTTAGTTTTGATTTTGAAATATAGAGGTCACCCTATGACTTACTATTCTAACAGAAAATCTTTCTCCATGAAATTACGAGTTTTCATCTATAGGATAGGAGCTTCGATGTCGACAGAACGAATGAATCATCGATCATTGTAGTGGATACCAACCTTCAGTAGATGATGACCATATGGTAGATAATCATCAAGCAAAAATACTAATGAATGTTAAATAATTAATTCAATGCAATTAATAGTTCAGACACGATACGTGTTAATTAAAGCATTATGATTAATTATTTTTCTTATATTTATGCTCATAATTAAGGACTAACTACTGTAGGATCATTATCTAATGTAGGGTGTTCTCCCCTATATGATTATCTGAATGTGTTAAGATTAATAATACAGCTATCTTTTCAACGTCTATCTGAAAACGTCTCAAATCTCTATTTTTCTAACAGAATCAAGACCAAGTCAACCTGGAGGAGAAACTAGCCAAAACAACCCGAATCCTCCACTTAGAATAGCTACAACTGGACAAGGAGCAAGTACCACGGCTCCAGTCGCGGGGCATAGACCTGCACCTAGAGCGAGAAGGCAACGACAAGAGTTTATTGTTGAATTTGAACCCTCTGATGAATTACCACAACGACGATCACCACCACCACCACCACCATCAAGCCCAGTACGGAAAAGCTCGTGAGTAAAGCAGAAATTACCCCATTATTCTGTCAGGGGGCGTCCACAGATTACGTGACGCTACTTTAAGTGACTTTTGAATCACTCTTCCCTTTTGTGACAATTTGTGACATTTTGATGAACCTTCTCTTGAAATATCATGTGATACTGAAACTGATCCCCCTCCTATTTTCAAATACGACATTGTTTTTTTCTGAGAACATTGATACAGTTTGAAGGTGAACTTAGATAGCAAATGAACCTCAAAGAAAAAACTGATGGTACGAAAAGTTTCAGGAAATATTTCGAGCAGGGTAATAGTCAGCTGATTACCCCAAACTTAGGTAAACTTTCTGTGGTTATAGGCCTGTCACGTGCTGCCTCTAACGTACTCCGCCTAAGATATCAACAGCTGAAAAAATTCTGTACGTGAACCTCGGAGGATCATGGACATATCCTTGTCGCAAACCTGCACATGAACCTGTATAGGTAATCGTGATGGTTCCTGTACAGTAATTTGGCGAGGAAAACTGTACATGTTCCTGCAAAGTAACCAGTATGTAAGCTCACCGTTGAATGATCCTTTAAAGGATCCTTTACAAAGTGATTTGAGACGCGGGTTCATGTGCAGGAACTTTTTCAGGATCCTCTATGTGAATCTGCAAAGGAACTAATCCGCGAGGGTTTGCTAGTGGCTTGGCTCTCTCGATAGCAAGTTTGATTTCCAAGGGAATATAAAGAAACCAACTTCATGGCTGTAAGCAACATCAGTTTTCTCAACGGCTTTCTGAAGAGGACCCGAAACGTGTTTCTGTACATGAACCCGCACCTGAAGTTAGTTCGCAAAGGTACCGGTGCAGAAGCCTATACTCGATCATTTTAAGGTTCCTTTGTTGGTGAAGGTTCCATTGCAGGATCATGTACAAGTTTCCTTTGCCAACTTCCTGCACAGGAACTATCAAGATCACCTGTAAAGATCAGTGTGAAGCTTCGTGTCCAGAAACACGACCAGGATCCTCCGAGGTTCCTGAACAGGAATTTTCAGCTGGGTCTGCAATTCACAGAATTTATGTTTTCAATAATTTGATAATTAATTTTATAATTAATTGATATAATTATTTGATTCGTGGAATTCAATTCCATAGGAGGTTTTCTTCAAGTTAGGTTTATTTCTACTTAGAAGGTTTGGAGTACCCACCTCGCGTTTACCCACCATGCTTGATTACCTGCAATATTTCGTACCCCTAGTCTTTTCGGAGTTACGCATAAATTCGTCTTACTTTTTTTGAGGAATTCTGTTTTGTTTTCTCTTTTCATAAAATGAAATTTTTCGTTAAAAATCCATCTATCTGGTTCCAAATTGAACTGTTTTGCTGAAACTGTGTTCTGTTTTGTTGAAAATTTAACTGCTTGGTTAATATCTCATCTGTTTCAATTGAGAATTTGAATATTTCGTTGAAAAGTTGACTTTCTTGGTTAGATGCGACCATCTTTTATTTAAACTTAATTCCTAAATCGAATCTAGAATTAATCTTGTTACCTGAAAGTGCGACTCTTACATTTTTGCTTTAAAATTTTTTCTTTATAATCTAAAAATTGAATTATTTGATAGAAAGTTCACGTATTAGTTGGAAATTTCTCTGTTTGTGTAGAAAATTAATCTTGTTTATTGAAAATTCAACATTTTGGTTAAGGATTCATTATTATGCTGAAAATTCGTCTTTTCTCCGATACAACTTAGTACTTAAGATATGGAAACATTATTTATTTAAAAATTGCAACATGGTTTCTAGTATTCCAAACGTGTATTCATATTTTCTACTTTTTTCACAGTGTGCGTACCTTCTTCTGCTGCGCAAAACCAAAAGAATAACAATCAACCACCACACAGCAGACCCCCTGTGCAACCAGGCGAACCAAATAGTGCGTTAGGCCCATCTATTGAAAAAACAGTATAATTATGAAAAGGAAACCTAATTTTTCTGAATGAAAACTTAAAATTAATTCATCCTATGTGACATAGCGCACCCAAATATAAATACGCAATATATATGTAATATTCCTGAATAAATACTGAACACCAACTGAATTTACTCTTACTTTATTTAATTACAATTCCTTTTTTTTCGAAGTGAATGAACCATGAAAATCTAAGATTTCATATACGAGTTATTCCATTCTGTTTTGCCAAAGTCGATTGCGGCCAAATTTAAAAATAATGTGATACAAAACTGTATTAATAATCAATTTTTTCGAAACTCCTCTGTCATCAAAGCTTATTACATTACTTTTATCTTATTTCGAAATTTGATGTTGGAAGATCAAGAGTGCAGAATAAGGTCACATTTATGTGCATTGTAGGGGCCATGCATAAACTATTTTACTTATTTTGGACAATCCCCCCCACCATCTTTCGAAGAATAACGCAGTCGAAAATTCTTTAAAAGCAAGAACGTCTACTTAACCCCATCACGTCAGGGTTTTTCATCACCTTTAATAGAGGCTCAAAAACCCAAAAAATCCTCTATCCAATGACCACTCAATGCCAATGACCCCACAACCCCATAAACCCATAACTCCTCAACCTCTGAAACCCTTAACCCCATATCTTCAGAATGCCATAACTTCAAGACCCCCGAACCCGGTGAAAAAGAAACATATACGCGTTGAAGCCCTGGCAGATAGTATGTTCGAACCATGCATGCTCAATGACTCCATAACTCCGAAACCCTGTAACCCAGTGAGGATAGCTTCATCTGCCATCAAAGTCATGAAAGAAAAACTTAAGCCCAACCTCGACGTCAACGCGAGAACACCTTTAGTAGGATTATTATTTTTACTCTTCGAATACTTTTCCTGAAGTGAATCCGGGTTTTCGTCAACAGCCACGAACTAAATCAAATGCCCAAGTAGACGAGGATGTTAAAAATCAATCCGTCCGAAGTGACAACAGTCGCCTGTAGATTCTTTCCTAGAGTGATCATCTGCCACTGTATAGGTTTTCAAATGCTTGCTATCTGATGGTCTAGGAAGTTTCCTACAATACGACAGGTGTTTTACAAAACCACTTTCCGAGATGCTGCCTGTACCTCTCTGACTCCTAAATGTTCAAGATGTTCAGTGCGTTTCGCGTGCACATTGCCGGTAGCCGAAATCACAGTAGGGTCAATAGATGCATGTTTTGCTTTCCTTCATATTGTTTTTACTTCATGAATCTTATTCCTTCACAGAAAAAACTAAGTGTAAGCTTTTACCCGGATTTTGGGGTAAAGATTACCTACAACAAAAATTACCCCATGTGGGTAAACTTTCCCTGATTTTCTCGGTATTTTTCTGCTTTTACCCACACTTGTAAGGAACTTTTGACAGCTCTAACGATTCGGCAAGTCAGCCTTCATGAATCCGCACTTATCCGATTTGCCTGTTACATCAACCATCAGCTAACTTCACTTCAGCGATCAAAGCCAGTGGCTTCCAATTTTCAAGACGGTGGTGACAACTTTCATGAGAACAAAAGACAGTTTCTGCCCACCGAGGGCAATATTTGTGTTTTACCAATACGAACAGGTAAAAATACGAAGTTACCTGCCACACTATTTACCCTAAGTTTTTTTTGTGTTGTTATTGTAGCACTCATAATTCGTTTCCTTATTGGGAACTTATTCCTCATTAATAATGAGTGAAGTCGTCCACTATCAATGCCTTCCTTTATTAAATACTGAATTCCTCTAATCTGTTCAATGTTCGAGTTGCAAGTGAGGTGAGAATTGTTCAACCGGCCCTCTACCTGCTCTTCTAGTCCCTTTCGTTCAAAGGTGAGAGAGCAGGGGAAAAGGTCCCGATTGCCTATGCCTTTTCTTCCCTATCGAACGGAGATCGAAAAGGCAAGGCCATGAGTTCTTTTGTGGTGACTATTCATCATGTAACTGTCGCTAGTAAACATAACAAGTACGTAAATAATATTTCGTTAAACAAAAATAATAGAAAGAAAAAGTGGATTATTCGATGACCCAAATCTTTTATCTTTTCTCTCTCGCATCACGATGTCCGGTCCATTGGCCGGGATATAATGATCTGTATGAATAGTAACATCCTAATATAAGACGTAATTTTCATTCTCTAAAACGGGCACTGAAACGCATCTATAGAAAGGAATCCATTCTGTTGAGAGTCCTAGGTTTGAGGCAAGTTTGTTGATGTACAATACGCTGCAGATCGTTATGTCTGTGCGTGTATTCTCTCTGAGCCATTCAGCGACGAAAATCAATAATGAGCTCAATGGATTTGTTGGTATCTCCACACAATCGGTTACGGTCAACCACGTCTTACTGTAATACGTGTTTACGATCATTCCTGGTGCTGACAATCCTGACATGAATCGCAATGACGAATCCTTCTGATTCTGGAAACAAGACGCCCTTTTTAAGCCAAATATTGAATGTTTCACTTTCGATTTTATATTGATCTAGCGTTCCAGGGTGATCGCCGTGGACGGCTCTTTGTCTCCATTGTGTTTCTAATTCCTGAATGATTTTCGCCCTGATATTCAAGGCCTTCTTGCTCCAATGACAAATTCAAGGGCTTGTAATCAAAATCCTCTTTATAGATGGTGTTGTAAAGCGTAACATCTCGTTTGCTGTTAAAATAGAGTTGCAACTGTATAACTTGTAACTTACATAGCACATAATAGAACTACCCTTTTACTCACACAATTACTGTAGTGCATTCGGCGCTCCGTCATTCCTACGCGAATGGTTCTGGTCAACCTTCCTAGGTCGGTGTTCGGCCATTTGATGTGCCCGAAAAAGAATGTGATGACAGGGATGGCAAAGGTGTTGATTGCCCTCATCTTGTTTGCCGAGTTCAGAGAACTCTTCAAAATCAATCTGACTCCTGTGGTGAAGGATGTCGTTGGTTTTTTCTTAACGATCGTATGTTTAATACCTACACTTGGATTCTAAAATCCTCATGTATTTATATGACTCGCTCTCAACCATTGCTCCGATGTAATTATCGAACTCGTTCTCTATCTCTGTGGACCCCAATTCTCCTCTGGATAATTGCACTGTTCTGCATTAATCTAGTCCGAACTCCATATGGATATCATTGGAAAACTGCTTTTTGACATGAACCACAAACTGCAGTTTTTGGTCTAAACTATCGTATAGCTTCAGGCCATCCATGTACAGAAGATGGGTCACTTGATGACCATCCTCATTATTATATATTGTGAACCAATGGTACATGGTATTTAGTGTTTTTCTTAATGTGTTCAACGCATAGCAGAACAATAGTGCACAAAAGGAGTCTCCTTGAAAGATACTCATCGTGATGCTTATTGATCTAGTTGTCCTTAGTTGGCCATGATCAAAATACTTGATTCTTGAACCCGAGAGCATAATTGCACGACTTAGTTAGTTGATGATGCGTGGGCCGATTTTGTAATATTTTGAGACTTTAAGCAAATAGTCATATCGTACGGAAGGAAACGCTTGTTTGTAGTCAATGTATGCAATGTGCAAAGTTTCTTTTCGAAAGCGGCTTCATTTATACGTTATTAGAAGATAGCCAATCGTTCGAAATTTATATGGATTCTGAGCTTCTGTTTTTTTTTTAGGTAATATATACGTAGTAACTTTGAGCATAAGGGATCGTGCATAAATTAGGTAACACTATTTTTGCGGAGGGGGGTCTAGCTTAGTGTTACATAATGGTGAACAACTACGGGGAAAAGTCGGAAAAACAGTTACATAGGGGAGGGGGGTCAAAATTGTCGGAAAATTGCGTTACGTAATTTATGCGCGACCTCTAAAGCCTGACATCAGATATAGGTGTCTGATGATATTCTGAAAACATCATGCAAACTCATAATGCACATCCGCCAGGAACTTGTACCAGAAATTGTGCACCATGTCCAGATCTGGCACTTTCCAGTTATTTGCCTTTTTAAAAATCGCTGAAATATCTGAATCTGTTACATTAGTTGACTGCATTTCAAGATCATTGCTCGCTCTTTCTTTCTCGAGCTGGAACCACGCAGCGTCTAAACTACTTCTGTTTATTTTTCCCCAAACAACTGATCAGTAGTCAGCCATGTCTCATGTCGATCCACAAAAAGCGACCACGCTTTTAAAACATTTAATAGACACTCTAGGATTTCTGTATGGGTTCTGGTGTACCTTTGTCTCTTACCTTTTTGTTCTCTGCCTGGTTGGCATGACAATGAAATTGAAGCACTAGCCTTCTATCAATAAACTCCCTCTGGAAGGTTGGGATCGTGAAGATCTGATTGTAACTGAAATGGAAGATGCCAGGAATAATGGAGATTGAGTACTGGGCCCACTAGAACCACATTCGGACATTAATGTTCCCGTTAGTGTGAACAGTGAAATCCCAGATAAACGAAAGCACCTTAAAAGGAACTTTAGTTTGGAAAAATTCACTGAAGATGAGCCCCTTGAGCAGCATGCTGTGTTCAAGGAAAAGTGCTCTGAGAGGCAAGATAAAAATAAAAATGGCAGATTGAAAATCTGTAGTCAAAATTTGAAAATGCAAAATGGCCGATCCTTCATGGGCTGAGAAATACGACTCCATGTTCAAAATGGGAAAATTCAAAATGGCTGATTCACTATGGCAACTCAAAATTGCAAAAATATGAAACTCGATAGATTGGTAGAGATTCGTATTTTACGACCCTAAAAACCCGTACAAATACACTGATAGAAATGAATAGGTGGTATAACTATATTATTAACTGGCTGGACCCTATTTTATTGCTGGTATAGATACAGTCATAAAGGATGTTGATTTTGAACATCAGATTCTTTTTACTTATGAAGGCAGAAGTGCAGACAAGAGTGAGATACGCCTGTTGTAAACAAAACGAAGCGAGTCGGATAAATCAGTCAAACAAAGGGTATTGCTACACAACATCCTATTAAAGATAGCTCGGTTAGACAAATTCTTCATAAAATCATACATTTCATACAATAGCAGCACGTTGTTGCATCCCGAAATTTTACAAAATTTCATGTAACGCGTAAGTAGGTGCAACCTACCTTACCCCACATATTCTAAGCTAACGCCATAAAGTGCAAGCAAAAGCATGACTGATTCTCTCTGAGTTTAAATCTAACTATGCTAACTGTCCTACGACTCCTACGACCGGCAAGATAGAATTCACGAGATGAGTATCTTACCATGGATGGATAAGAACTCAGAGAAAAGCGATAACTTAACGCATGTTCGGTCAATGAAAAGAGTCAATTGCTGATTCTACGACTATAAGATGATTATAGTTATATCTATTATTATGCGGATATACTTGCAATCTCAATAATTTAATCAATAACGATTTTAAAGCCAATTCCATGTATACGGAATATGAGTACATACGGATGCCTGAACTGAAGCAATAATTTTAATGATAGATTCCACGATATTAAAGTATAATCTAAATAGTGAGTGAAAGAACATGTATATAGTCAGACAATTCAGTAATCAAAAGCGTCTGACTAGATACATGGAAATACAGATACGTGGCATTTAGAATCTTTATTCATGAAAGGTCGAGTTTCATGATGTCCAAACCAATCCAATTCAATTCAATTCCCGAGACGAAAAACGAATCACACAACTATTGTTGTTAGGGTCACTACACTCATGATACCATAAAGTGAAAACATAAATGTCCTTCGGCCAATCAGATCAAAGGATCACTTACTTCATAGTACGCTGTATCCTAAGTCACAATTTTACGGTCTAGGCTGAGAAGAGCTAAAGGTATCGTTCACAGTACTTAGAATGGCATTGATGATGACGGTGAAATGAAAAATTGCTTATTTGATTTTTAAAATATTGACTTATTCCATATTTGAAAGAAAAAAATTTCAGTAAAAATATATAAGTTTTTTAAGGACTGTATATATTAACTAAAATAAGCCTATATATTTCCAAAAACGTAAAAAATAGAAAAGTCTAATAAAAAGACGCAATTTTTTAGCATTTGAATCTTCATAAAAAATTTAGATGGCAATGTTCTGAAACTGGTAAACAGGCTACATCACCTAGAATAAAAAAGCAAAAATCGTGTACACATTTAATCCATTTTACCTTGCTTTATTTGTGTGAGAATAACAAATGCAGACCTTACCCGAGTATCGAGTTCGAATCAAAGAAACGTGCCATGATTGTGTTACTATGGGAACCAAACTTCAATTTAATTTTAATAATAAAATTCGAAGAATTTTCAGCTATTACTAATATTTTCCTACTAGTTAGTTTATCATGTAAATTAATGCTAAAATTAAATTTGGTTTAAATGTAAATATAGAAGCAAATAATGTTTACAAACTTCATTCAGAATAATTTCTACTGTTCATGAAAATATTTCAAAAATATTGCCAGTACCTGTACAATAGAGTGGTCGAAATGTTTTGTCTCGAATTTTCATGCATATCGCCCTAAAACTTGTTTGAATCCACAAAAAAATTAGTTTTTGCAAGGTATTAATAGGTTCTGAAATTTAAAAATACGAATATTCATTCAAAATTTTGATTTTGTATTAGAAATTATTTTCCGTATCAAATTATAATATTCCTAAAATTTTCTTTCTTGACTAAGAAATCTTTTTTGGTTGAAAATTCAATAATTTGAGAAAAAATCATCTTTTTGGATGGAAAATTCATCTCTTTTGGTAGAAGTTTCATCTTTTTTATTGAAATTGCGAATGTTTGGCTTGGAATTGGAATCTGTTTTAGTGAGGGTGTCACCTATTTTGTTAAAAATTTGTCTTTTTGAATGTAATGAAATCTTCTTCATTCAGAACTGAAAACATTTCTCACTTTAATTATCAACTACTAAATTCCTTGTTGAGAATTCATATTTTTTTGTTGAAGATGTAAATTTTTCGGTAAAAGGTAAACTTCTTTGTTAAAAAGCCATTTATTGGTCGAAATTCATAATTATTTCTCCGGTTAGAAATATAACAATTGTGTTAAAAATTAACTTTTTGTTTGTTACAAAATTAATTTCTTTGTTGATAGTTGTTTTTTATCTGTTGAAAATACATTCTTTAGCTGAAAATTTAACTGTTCTAGATGAAATTCATAATTTCAGTTGGAAAATATTCTCTTTTGGTGAAAATTGCAACCCTGTTGTTAAATATCCAGGTGGTTTCAGTCAAAAGTTCATTCCTTTTGGTAGAAAAGTCTGCTATCATATTTTTTGTTGATAATTCCAATATTTAGTTTGAAGCTGCTATCATATTTTTTGTTGATAATTCCAATATTTAGTTTGAAGATTCATTAATATTACTCAAAATTTAACAATTCGGTTACACAGTCCTTCTTCTTATTTGAGATTTCCTCTCCTGCTTCCAAAATTCAATTATTTTGTTAAAATCTCTTACTATCTTGAGAAGAAAATCTTCTCTGTCAAAAACTCAACTCTTCCGATAAAAATTCATATTTTTGACTTGAAAATTCATGCCTTTTGGTAGAAATTTTATATTTTTTTATTCAAAATACAACTGGCTGGGTAATTATCATTCTATTTTGTTTAACAATTGAATTATTTGGTTGAAAAATTTGTCGTTTTTGGTTCAATTAAACTATTTTGCTGAAAATCTTTTTGTATTCGGTTGAAGAATAATTTTCCTAGCAGTAAATTCAACTATAATATTTTTTATTCAAAATTCATCAAGTTTTGTTGAACATTCAGAAGTTTGGATAAAAATTGATATTTTTCAGGTGAAAATTGAATATTTGATAGAAAATTCATGTATGTTGTTGAAAAATCGTATATTTTTTTTCACTACTATTTTTCTTGAAAATTTGTTTTACTTTGTTTGAAATTAATGTTATGATCTACAGATTTACCTGTTTTATATTTGGTGGATAATTTATATTTTTTAGTTTAAAATTGAAGTATTGGGTAGGAACTAAGCTCCTTCAGTCAAAAATTTAAATATTAGTTAAGAATTACCGTATTTAGCTAATCATTAAAGGAAATTCTAAATATCTCACTGTCGGTACTGATAACTGATCAAATTTATCTTATATTTTATTTGAAAAAATTTTTTATTGGGTCAGTTCGAGTTTGTCAAAAACAAACCCAACATTTAAAAACCTTATAATTTACTTAGTTTTCACGTTTCTATGACCGTTGTGGAGATAATTCAAAATTTTGATTTTCTCTAGTTTTGAACATCTGTTTACTGGTTTAGGTCGGGGTTTATTCTTTAAACAATTATGTCTCATGGTTGAATTCCTTAATTCTCACCTTTACGCAACTATCTGGCATTTTATTTTTCACGATTGAAACAAAAATTACGCATCCTATAGAAAGATGTTTGATGAAACATTTGTACCTCTCTTCTGAGTGAACAACTTTTGTTCATTAATTTTTTTTTGCGGTTTGTGACGTTTGTCCAAAAATTGAATTTATTCAATTCTTAAATCAGTTTTTCACAAATGAAGCAAAAACTACGCGTCCCATCAAAAACTTATTGAGAAAAAATTTGTAGATCTTTTCTAAGTGTGAAATTTGTGTCTGCTTATCTTTTTTTGTATCTTGTATAGTTTGACCGCAAAATGGAATTTTAGATTTCTTATTATTTTTTTGTGCGATGAAAATGTAAATTTTCGATTTGTTTCTCTTTGCTGGAGGGAGGGAGTGGCTGGAGAGCACAAGAAATAAGAGGCGCCAAATGTTGTTGAGATCACTGGTTTATTTGATCCACCACACTACACCACACTGCACCACACATTCGTACCGGTTGACGACACGTCTCGTTGGCTGTCACACGATGAGAGAGTGCACTGAGTAACTACACTATGTGGCTATCGCGTAGCCACGTACGCGCCGACATAAGTCCGTTCGGGGCGACGTGGGAAGAGTAACTGGGGGAAGTAGGCGCGCAACAGTCGACGGGAGGGACCTCGACGGCCCTCAAGGGCGCCCTCACTTGGAGACAAGACGAAAACTAAACACGATTTTTGAAGAAAATTTTGAAAACTCTCTTGACGATATTTTAGGGTGTTCAAAAAGAAACATGTTTCTTCTTCTGACTTTTTTCCATATCGTGCATTCTTTGGCTTGAAATGTTTATTTTCGTTTGTTTTTTGGAATTTTGTAAATACTATAACTCTGGTTTTTTTTTCTATCACAAAAGTCATAAAAACATTTTGTTCCCCTATTCGAGGAGTATCAATATTTGTCGGTGGAATTTTCGAATTTGAAAAAAAGTGTTCTCAAACATTTTCAAAATATGCTCACTTTTTGAATGTTGATCCAAAAAGGATAGCTGATCACTCTGCCCTTCAATCTAGGATAATCAACGAGTATACTAAAGCCCAATCAAACAACAAACAGAAAGACAAACAGACAGACAAACAGGCAGACAAACAGACAGAAAAACAGCCAGACAGACAAACAGACACACAACCAGACAGACAAACAGACAGATGGACAAACATACAGACAAACAGACAGACAAGCAGACAGACAAACAGGCAG
>CAKNXH010061581.1:47141-82840 GCA_932178445.1 Andricus quercusramuli
TACAAAAAAAAGACAAACAGACAGACGAACAGACAGACAAACAGACACACATATATACAGACAAACAAACATACAGACAGACAGACAAAAGGGCAGACAAAAAGACAGACAAACATACAGACATACAAACAGACATACAAAGAGACAGAAAAACAAACAGACAAACTGACAGACGTGCAAACATACATACAAACAGACATACACACATACAGAAAAACAGGCAGACAAACGTACAGACATACAAAAAGACAGACTAACAAACAAACAGACGAACAGACATACAAACAGACATAAAAAGAGAATACAAACAGACACATACAAACAGACATACATACAAACATACATACATACATACATACATACAAACAAACAGACAAACAATCAGACATACAAACAGACAGAAAAACAAACAGACAGACTAATAGACGGATAGACATGTTGTCAAAAAACGGGAAAGGGGGGGTGGGGGTCAAATTTTATACAAATCTAATACCTTCTCATTATACAATGAGAATGCAAAAATATAAAAAAATATCGCATTCGCTTGATTCTTATCTAAGAGCAACTTGTTACTTTCGGTCAATGTTTGATCAAGTTTGGTTTTCGGATGCATCAGGTGATGCTCGGGAAAAATCGTAAAAAGCCAATTTCAGGAAACGGCTTTTTCCATACACTTTTGGTTAAGGTCCTGTGAAACTTTCGGAAAAATATTCAAATCTTTCTATCTTGGACTATATATATTTGTTATCTTTATTGAGATATTTGAAGTATTAGTTCCCAATTTACTTTTTCCTATCTCTTCGAAAGCATGGAAAAGTTTACAAATTATTTTCTGATGGCAAAATGTTGAGAACCGATTTGTTTCTTAATATTAGATATTATTATTATATTATTATACTAAGAATTAAGAATAAGGATATTGTTGCCTTTATTATTGAAAAATGATAAACAATATGAAGTGCCTCACCTGAAATTATATTTTTAGAATAGAAATCCCTCATTTGGAAATCTCGATTTACGAAATTCCAGAAAATTCAAAAGACCAAACTGAGAACGCGGTTCGCAACCAATCAAGTCTTCAACAACAATGATTCCGAGATTTCCAACAATTTCGTTACATCTAATTTTTACATTCTCATCATAATGAGAAGGTATTGGTTTTATGTGAAAAATGACTTTCGCGGATTCCATCAAATGTCGACGTTTTGAGACCCCCTGAGTCAGAAAAAATAGTTTTTACGTCGGTGTCTGTCTGTCGTTGTCGTTGTCGTCGTTGTCGTTGTCGTTGTCGTTGTAGTCTGTAAACACGATAACATTTGAAAAAATTATCCGATTGGATTGCTCCTTGGCACACTTCACAAGAGTGTGAAAAGAAAGGACGATTTCGTCAGCCAGCTATTTTGGACAATATCTCAAAAAGTTAAAGCATTTTTGAAATTTCTGTGACCATTTTTTTTGAAATTTGAAATTTTTATTCACGGCTCTTCATAGCACATGGAAATTCGAACAATTCATCATCATAACTTTTTTCGATAAAAGTAAAATTGTCAGAGTTATAGCATTTTCAAAATCCAAAAAAACAAACGAAAATTAACATTTTGAGCCAAACAACGCACGATGTGGAAAAAAGTCAGGACGAGAAAAGTGTTTCTTTTGCACGCCCTACAAGGGTATCATAACGACTTTTTGAATTTTTTTAAAAAAATTGAAAATTCACATTTTTATTGTACAAAAAATAATGAAAAATCCCCAAATTTAATTTTACGGACAAACTATGCAAGTTACGACAATAAATGATTGAACAAAAATTAAGCACTCAAAAAATATCTACAAATTGGTTATTGTTCACTTTTTGATAGGATGTGTAGTGTTTGTATTACTTGTAAAAATTACATTAACAGTGAAAAAATCAGCCCGATATGTGGGCACATTCTCATCAAAACTTTGCTTATTTATTTTCTTTTTCATCTCGCGTGTGTTTTTTCAAAATATCTCATTGTTTTCATATTGTATGATTTTTTAGAAAGATACGGAAATATATACTTCAGTAATGGAATTTCCTTCCTCATTTGATATCAAATACAAATTTAGTCATTTCTATCTGAAGATCATAGAACATCAAATATAGTCGTTGCGAAGCGCGACGAACAAATCTCGTGCCACAAGCGCGCTCAAACTTTTGCGTTTCTATTACACGATGAACAAAAGCGAGCGTGGAGCGCGAGGTTTACATGATTTTGAAAGCAAATATCGAGCGCGAGGCGCGACTGTTTTGATGAGAATGGGTTTCTTAAGGTCGATAGAACCTTAAGTAAATTATTTCTTCTTTTTATGTAAAACTGTCGTAATTAAACCAAAAGCAAGTTATAACGATGAAGTTTACTACGAGAGTATTAGCCCACGAAGCGCGCAATAGCGAGCACACGATGTGCGAAAACCTATAGAAGAACCAAGTTTAAAGCGTCAGATAAATGTGTCCGAGTGCGAAGCGCGCGATGAGAATGTGCCCGCTAGGCGGGCAGATTTTTTATATCGGATTACACCTATTTTTTAAATTGAATAAGTGCAAATAATAATTTTTGGAACCCTCAGTATCAGTAAAAAAATTAATTCCATCAAGGAAGTAAAACCGTTATCATTCATTGTTTTCCATTATGATGTGTAATTGTGTACATAGAAAGACGAGTGAACTACGTGGTATCCTAGACTTTATACATGCTTTTATATAAAATTGTTTTTAATTTCGTGATTCCGGAACCTTTAGAGGCGTACGTGGCTTTTTTATTTACGAAAGTAATAAACCGGCCAGATTGTTTTTAGTGAAATATCAGTTTGTAAGAGTTATCTGTTTCCTTCAAACCTTGTACATGACAATGATTAAATTTTATTTCACAATATGCAAACTTGACAAATTCTTTCGTTTGTAAATAAAAATTCGTTCATAAATAAAAATTCGTCGTACCCTACAAAGCTTTGGACATAACAAAAAAAATTATATGCGAACGTGTATTCGACAGATCTTTTTATTTGACCTTGTAGATTTACAATATATATATACTTTTCAGTCATGTCACTTATTTTACGCATTTTATCGTTTTGATAAAACCAACTTTTTGCAAAGCTAAGAGTATTTGAAATTTTGGGGCTGTTAAAAAAAAACATAAAACTTTTTTCTTCAAACCTTTATAACTTTCGACCTAATCAAGATATTTAATCTACTCTTCTCGAAGGAAGACAGCCTATGACTTTTATGCGGGTTAAGCAATTCTTGTGAAAATGATCCATTTTTCTGAAATAGAATTTTTGCCATTTTTTTAGAAACAACAAAAGTGGGACGATGGTCGTGGGGGTTAAGGCGTAGGCTTTGGACCCAGTCTGTCGGCTTGCGGGTTCGATTCCCGCCTCGCACTCTGGAAGAGCCTCGGTGGTCCATGCGGTGAACACTTGCCTAGCACGGGAGTTTTTCATCTCTAGAGAGTCGTGGGACCGGTATCTCTAGAGAAAAAGGTTCTCTAAGTACTTAAGGCTGTTGCTCTTGGTGGTTCGGAACCCACCTTAAATTGCAGGTTTCCCTACAACCAGCGAGAAAGAGCGTGGGGGTGTGTGTAAAGGAATAGAGAAGAGATACAAGAAAAATGCAAGCCCTCAGGGGACACATCAGAAGCTTCCATTCCACTAGAAACAACAAAAGATTTGAAAAAATGCTAAGAAAAAACGTGGTTCATTCGCAAAAATTTGCATTGCTATAAAAATCATTGGGCCTGCATAAAACTCAGTGAATTTGGTTTTTATATGGGCCGGAATTTTTGTAAAAATATTAGATAAAATAAAGAAAGTGTGGTTTTATCTTGAATTTGTCTTTCCGGCTGGATTTTGAAGACATGAATAGTTGATTTTATAGAAAAATAGTTTTTCCGCATCATGCTAGATTTATTATTGGTTTGAAAATTCAACAGATTTTTTAAAAAGTCAATCTTTTTGCTTGAAAATTCCGCTACTTCGTAGAGTATTTACCGTTTGAGAAAAGTTTATTTTTTGGTGTTGAAAAATCAATTGAAATGTTTTTTTGGATAAAAATCCAACTATTTTTTTGAAAATTTGTATGTTTGCTTTAAAAATTCATCTGCTTTAGTAGAAATTTTCATCTTTCTTGGATATGAATGCAACTGTTTGGCACCAACGTTGTTCGAATTTTCAATTGTTTTGTTGAAAAATCACCTACAATTTTTTTTTGATGAAAATTCGACTATTTTTATTGAAAATTATTGTTTTTTATTTAAAAATTCATCTGTCTAAGTAGAAAATTCATATTTCTTGGACAAGAATGCACCTGTTTGCCTGGAAATTCAATAAATTTGCTAAAAAGTCATTTTTCTCCGTCCAAAAATCTACTGTTTGGTTGAAAATTCAACTATCTCGTCGAAAATTTACCTTTAGAAAAAAATCCACATTTTGTGTTGAAAAATCTATTTAAATATTTTTTCAGATGAAAATTCAACTATATTTTTTAATATTTGTCTTTCTGATTTAGGAAATCATCTATTTTAGTAGACAATTAATCTTTCTGGGATAAAAATGCAACTGTTCGATTGAAAATTAAATAATTTGTTTGAAAATTTATCCCTTTCGTATGAAAATTCAACTGTTATTATTGAAAATTCGTCTTTTTGGGTTGAAAATTCAAGTATCTTCGTAGAAAATTTACTTCTTTGTTGAATTTTTTTGTTTGAAAATTTTGTTTGAACCTCTTTATTAAGAAATCATTTTTTCTGGTTAAAAATTCATATTTGAATTCGAAAATTCATCTCTTTGGTTAAAAATGGAATATTTAGTTCAAAACTGATCTTTTTAATTGAAAATTTAAGTGCGTGGGTAGAAGTTGAACTATTCTGTTAACATTTTTTTTAAATGAAGTCTTTAAATTCGTCTTTTCGCTTGAGGTTCTAATAATTTAGAAGAAATTTTTTCTTCCATTACAAAAAAATCTTTATTTGTTAAAAGTTCGTCTTTTTTATTTTAAAATTCCTTTTTTCAAAATGAAATTTCATCTTTCTTGGTTGAAGTATCAACTTTCACACTTGTTTGTTGTGAATTCATCTTTTAAGGTTGAAATTCAAACTATTTCGTTGAAAATTAATTTTTTTTATAGAGATTTTAACTATTTTGTAGAAAACTCAATTATTTTCTTAAAAAGTCATTTTTTATAATAGCAAAGTCACTTTTTTGTTGAAATGAATAAATTTGAAAATTATTAGTTTTTATATGAATGTTAATGGTATTTCAATGTGAATGGTGAAGACAAAAAAATTGGTCAAGGAAAAATAGAATTTTGAGAATGAAGTTATCACCCTGTAAAGCATGTATTATCTTAAATACAACAAATTTCTACTAGTTTCAAGTCCCATATCTTATTATTTCTGGAGAAGATAAATTTAAATCAAAGAAAATAAATTTAAATATGAATTTTTCAGATTATTTTTTCAGTCATTTTAATTTTGACGTGGAGACGGAGAAAGAACGATAATGATCATACAAGTACATAGCAAATAATCATAGCAGGTGTTCTACACATGATGAGACCTTGCTTTTGTTTGAAACTCATTTGATTGCGTCTATCACCAGGGTTAAGTAAATTTTAGTAATTGTGTCGATTTTTCGGGTACAGCTCAGAAATCGTCATGTTATAAATAGTCGTGATTTTGTGAACAATTCCGCAGTTATTCTTGCGTGTTGAACCCTTCGATAGCGACAATGAAGATTGCTACCGGAACTTTGCTGCTTACCATGGCGGTTATTCTTCTTGATTCCGTTGGTAAGTAATATATTATATATATATATATATATATATATATATATACAAAAAATATTGGGAAATTTTGCGGAATTTCCATGGGATTTTGAAGTCTTCAAGCAATTTTTAGGATTTTTACAGTTTGAAAGAGTTTTAAGGAATTTTAAGACATTTTAAAATATGTTACCTGATTTGAAACAATTTTCCATGGATTTTGAACATTTCAAAATTTTCAATAGATTTTGTAAGATTTCAAAATATTTGTCGCAATTTCAAGGATTTTACACGATTTTCAGAAATTTTAAGGGATATCCCTGAATTTTGAAGGATCATAAAGGATTTTCATGGGATTTTGATGGCTTCAAGCGATTTCAAGGATTTCAAGGATTTTTACAGTTTTTAAAGGGTTTTGAGGGATTTTGTCTGACATTGAAGTATTTTTTATCATTCTAATTTGATTAGATTCCCGGTTTTTCTTTAAAAATATGTCAACAATAACCCGTGCTACTAGGCGTTTGAAACTAAAATGGGGTTTAAGTAGAAAAATCTCGTTTTTTGAGAGAATTGGAACAAGATGTACTAGTTATCAAATTTTTTTGAAAAAAAGTCTTTTTCTCAAATATTTTTTTCATCCAATTTTGAATTGTTCAAATAATTGTCGTTTGTTTGAAGAATTTCTATTTGTTGAAATGATTTTTTCCCTGTGAATCATGACAAGTTCTAATTTTCTAATTTTGGAAATTATTCAAACAATTTTCATTTGTTTAATTTTTTTCTTCCCAATCTTGTAAGGTTACTACTTTCTGTTACATTTCGTAGCTTATCATTCAGTATTTTCTTATGCCAGCACTTATACTCTAATTTTTCAACAACATTCATTTTTTTTAAATAATTTTTTTCAGTCACGTTATTAGTAGTCATTTTTCAAAATCGATTTCAATAATAAAAGAAAATGAAATGAAAGATAATGAAATTTGTTTAAACAATTGCCGAGTATCTCAGACAAAAAATGAATAATTTCGACATTCGTTCATCGTTTCATTCATCCCAGAAAATAATAACTTTTCACGATTTAAAGGCAAGAAAAATTGTTCAAATAAATTATTAATGATCAAAGAATTGAAAATTAGTACACCTTTTCTAAATGTTTTCGAAAGACGAGCTTTTCCCTTCTGAAAACCCATGTACGCGAGCCAAATATAGGATCTTCAATGTGGACAGAAATTATTATACGTGGATAATTGTCAAATTGTGGACAAATTTTAGCACCCGCAGTGGCAATCATATTATTATTAGGAATTCAATATTTTATAACGGAAATTGATCTTATCACATGTAAAAATTTTAAATCCAAAAAGGGCAGTTATGAAAATAAGAAATAATAATGAATCCATGCGCACGCTCATATAATCAGTCGTACGCTGTTCTATTTACCGTACGGTAATGATACGAGAAAAATGTGAAAGTTCAACCTTTTTTAATTTTTATAAAAATTAACAATAATTATAAAAAGTCACCTACTTATGAAAGAAAACACCGCCAAGCTAGTAACGGAATGGTTTTTATAATTTTGTTTCGCCTCGAAAATAGTTTTTAACGCACGTACGGGAATGACGTTTTTGTTCTCAAGATGCATTTTTCAGTTTTAATATTGGATTCACAAAAAAGATAATTAATATTTTAAGCCAAATTTAATAAAATCTTGTATTAGACGATACGCCTAATATTCCTGTATTTATTACTCAACTTTAACTACAATATTTTACTAGAAAAAAAGACGTACGGTAATGACGTCTGAAATGGCAAATATTGAGGGACAGACTTCAAGGTTTTTAAAATATTATTTATTTGACTCAAAAAATGTGCATATATTAAATTTATGTTCATGTGAAGTTTACGAACTTGATACGTTAAGCGTTTTTCAGGTTGCTGTCTAAAAAAAAGGAGAAAATCAGTATATCGTTGTGCAAAGTGAAGTTGAGACGCCGTACGTTAATGACGTTTCGGGTGTTCTTATATTAAATTAAAGTGAATGGGAACAGCAATGAGAAAAAAGAACTGCCCATTTCGTAGAGGATGATAATAAGTGTTTATTAAAATTGAAAAAAAAGCACGAGTTTCTAAGTTAATGTTATATTACTGGGACTTGAAGTTTACCTTCAATTTGACAATTACCCATATAATTATCTAAATATGTTAAAAGTAATAATACAGCCATTTTCTGAACGTATATTCGAAAATTTCACAAATTTTAATTTTTTCACAGAATCAAGGCCAACTACACCTGGAGGAGAAATGCCCGGAATAAACCAGCGTAATCAGCCTCAGGTTGAATTCGTCAGAACTAGCAGGGGCACTGGTGGGCAAACGGTTCTCCATGAAAGTACAGGTGTCTCCGTAAATCAACAAGTACTCATTCCTAGAGGTGTATCCACGAGCGATGTCAGTTCGACTGTGAAAGTTTACAAAGAGGGTCATCGACCATATGTTCCTGCAGTAACTTCACACTCAAGAACATATTCTCAACCATTACCTCAATCACCAAAGTACGTAAAGCAGAAGTTACCTACTTTCAATGATTTTAAACTCACAACTCCCTCTTACGACAATTTGTGACATTTCGGTAAACCCTTTCAGGTAATCTTTCTAGCAGGGTAATAGTCAGCGGATTACCCCAAACTGAGGTAAACTTGCCGTGGTTATAGGCCTGTAATGTGCTGCCTCTAGCGGACTCCGCTAGAGATATCTGCGATTCACCACGGAAAGTTTACCTCAGTTTGGAGTGCTCACCTCGCGGTTATCCTGCCTGACCAACATTTCGCACAATCAGTTTTTTCGATGTTATCCATAATCCCACCCCCCCCCCCTTTTCAAATTGTTGTTTTATTTTCTTTGTTTTAAAGAAACTTCGTAATATTTTAAGAATGGGCTTTTCAGAGTAGACTTTTTTTTAATCATTCAATTCAAAATTGGTGCAAGAACGCAAAACATTCCTTGGTTCGAGATTATTCGATTGACCTATAATATTAATATATTTTAATTAAAACTAAGATATTTATGGTAATTTACAATATTTTTAAAATAGTTCAAAAATCCTCTTTTTTACCAAAAAACTTTTTCATTCACATGCTTGAGAGTTATTTTGTGGACTTCTTATTCGAAAAATCATTGTTTAGGTTAAATGTGCAACTATTTGGGTAATTAATTATCTGCTTCGATTCAGGATTCGACTTTTCTGTTGAAAATGCACTTTTTTGTTGAATTCGGCTCTCCTTGATTTAAAATCATTTTTCAAATCTTATTTAGATTTAATCCTGTATTTCGTTGAAAATTCTTCTGTTTGTGTGGGAGATAATTTTTGGTGATTGGAAATTCATCACTTTAGTTTAGAATACGATTATTTTGTTAAGAATTCGTCTTTTGCGTTAAATACGGCTGTTTAAGATTTTGAAAAGTTCACAAATTTTTCATAAAAATTAAACTACTTTAGCAGAAAATCAAACCTTTCGGTTAAAACTTAAAATTCTTATTCAAAAATTTCAATATTCTATTCAAAAATCTTTTTTTGCAGTTAAAAATTAATTTTTTTAACTGGAAATGCAGCTATTTCAATTTCGATTAAAGAATTTTCCTTTCAAAGTTGAAAATTCAACTATCCAGTAGAAAATTCATGAATTTTGTTGAAAATTAATCTATTTGGATAGAAAAAAACCCTTGGTCGATGAAAATTTTCTCTGATTATGTAGTATTTAGTTTTTTACTTAGTCTTATTTCATTTAGTTAAATCGATTAAAGTTTCTTTTTTTTTAATTAATTTTTCAAACCATTTTTAGTTGAAAATTCAACCGTTTGATAGAAAAATCATGTATTTTTTTGAAATTTGTCAAAAGAAAAGAAAAACAAAAAAAAAAAATTGAAAAAATCGGAAAAATTAATGTCATCTTCGTTGCTGCTGTCCAAAGTTTCATAAGACGTCTATACTTTCTTCGGGCGGTCTCGTGGAGGGCAACCACAAGCAATTCGCTTTTAAGCCTTTCCGGCATAATCTGCCGTTTGTTGGCTACCTCGCCCAACATGTGCTTTTTTCCACAAAAATTTTACACCAAAAAACTCTTCTGATATCGAAAAACCAACCATTACATCGTGTTGAGCACAACATTCTACTGCGGAAAATACTTAACTTTTTTTTACACAACCAATACACGAAGGATAAACGAATGTAAATCACGAAAATGTGCCTTCTGCTAGTAGTTTTTCACAAATGACGCTGCTTTTTACAAACTGCGACAGTCACGACACTCAACTTTCGGCATGTACAGCAGACTAACCTAACCGACATTACATTAGAAAGGCGCGCGATTTCAATTAACGCTGTGGGAATAAGAAGAAATTGGCTGCCTCGCCCCACTGGCCGCCTCGCCCCGTTCTACTCTGCAGAGAAATTTATAGGATTTCATAAGCTTTCAGGAGAAAAAAATATTTCTTTGTATTGATTTCATAGGGTTGGTGACCATATCTGATGTATTATAACTCATATCCAGAGTGTTTAATTGATTAAAAATAGGAATTTTTGACTACTTTAGCCATTTTCAGTGTTGTAAAATTCAGTACCTAAGATATGGACACTTTCTATATTTAAAAATTGCAACATGTTTCTTATTGTTTCAAACTTGTAGTTATAATTGTGTATTTTATTTTTACAGATGCTCATTTTTGGGATGCTTCAAAGGCTCACAAGGTCAATAGTCAACCCTCAAATGATGCGAGTCTGGCTTAGCAACTCCACCTGCCAGACCTCTGTGCAACCAGGCCAAACAAATAGTGCATGCAGTCCATCACCTGATTCCTGAATAAAAACTGAACACTAACTGCATTCACTCTTACTTTATTTATTCACAAATCCTTCTTTCCTTCTTTTTAAGTAAATAAACTATAATAATCTACGCTTTCCTAGTAATTGTCCAGAAATTACTAAAATTACTATTCATTAATCGCAGGCCTTACAGTCTTTCCGATTTTTCTCTAATCCAGGCATGACGTCGGAAAAATGAGTGAAATTCCCGAAAAATTAATAGAAGGAATGTTTTTAATGAGAAAGTTTCGTTGAGGGGGCCCTTTTAACATATCAAAAATGCGAGAACAGATCAGTTGCCAAAACCGGTTTTTTTTAAACATTTCCGAAATTTACTTTTATGTGGAAACATGATTTGCATTGATTTTGAGAGCAAAATGTCCAACAGAAAAAAGAAAGAAAAAAAAGTATGAGAAAATTTTGTTCAAGAAATAATCCGCTATCTTCAATAGGTTTCGAGTTGTTAATTTTTGACTAAAAACGAGAAAGTTGTGTTTTTTTGAAATACCTCGTTTCCCGTGCATCCTACGACAGAGGTTATATGAAGCAAATGGAAGTGGAGTCAATTTAGCGTAATCTCAGAAAAAAACAACAAAAAAAACAACTGTCTTAGCCCTAATAGGTCACGAGATATGACCTTGGAAAGTGCACTTTTCCTGCATAGAGGCACCTGAGCGTACCGTAAAGTAGAAGTACGCTCATTTTCCGGAGTTTTTGATTAAAAATTTGAAGTATTTGATTAAAAATCCATGAAATGATATTGTTACAATAAATTACTGAAAAACTATTTGTTTATTGATAAAAAATATATATCACATTTTAAATCAAATATAATTACTTTTTTGTTAGAAAAGTACTAAAAATGTACTCCAAAGTGGCTATAGCAAGATTTTGTTATAAACAATCATTATTCACAAATATTTGTACATTGATAAAAAAACATCACACATTTTAAATCAATGAGAATCGCTTTTTTGCCACGAAAGCACTAAAAACAGGCCAAAAAGTAATCACAAGTGGTGATAGCAAGCTTTCGTTATGAACAATTATTTATTTATCAATGTCGAAAAACCTTCTATACATGAAGAATGAAATGTATACACTTATTTGGGACAATAACTTCGAAATATGAGCGTACTTTTACTTTACGGTACGCTCAGGTGCCTCTTTGCAGGAAGAGTGCTCTTTCCAAGGTCATGTCTCGTGACCTATTAGGGCTGGGACAATTTGTTTGTTTGAAATTACGCTAAATTGTCTCCACTTCCATTTGATTCATATGAACTTTGTCGCAGGATTCACGGGAAACAAGGTATTTCAAAAAAACACAACTTTCTCGTTTTCAGTCAAAAATAAAAAATAAAAAGATATTTTTTAAACATTGCAATTCCCAAAATAGAAGACTTTTTTTAGATCTACGCAGAATTTTATAGATTCTATTTCATCCTCCGGCATCGGTCATGTAAACTAAACCTGACTTGATTTATTTCAAAAAAACTGAACTCCACTTGTTTGCCCGTAAAAACAAGCAAAAATGGCCAACTTTGAGGGGTTATAACTTATGACCTATTATAGGCAGGACATTGTTCTTTTTTTGAAATCACATCAAATTGAGTCTAATTTCACTCACCTCTGAAACACTCTTCCGTGTAGTGATCAGGTGCAAAGGTACTCAGTTTTTTTTTTAAACTAGTGATTTTTCGCTGAAAATCCAAAAAAGTGGGGTTTTTTCAATATATCCTAACTCGACACCTGTGGAAGATAGAGGATTATTTCTCTCACAAAATTTTTTCATAATCTTGTCCTCTTTCTTTTTTCTGTTGGACATTTTGCTCTAAAATTTAATGGGAATTATCCGTCCAAACAAAAGTAAATTTTGGAAATTTTTTTGAAAAAAAAAAACCGGTTTGGTAACTGATCTTTTAAAGAATTTTTGATATGTTGAAAAGGACCCCTCAACGAAACTTTCTCATTAAAAAAAATCCTTCTGGTAATTTTCCGGGAACAAAACTACCAGATGCCAGGACTATCATTAGAGTCATGCTGTTGAGTCCTATTACATTTTTGTTTAAGAATTCCTCTTTCATTGGTTAAAGATTACACTATTTTGTTACAAAAATGATTTTGAAATTCAAGTATTTTGAATCAGACTCAAGTCAAATTCAGAGTCACATTTAACATCCAATAATCAAGTTAATGTATAGAATTCCTGAAAATAAAAGAAGAATTCAACGATCAAATTTGGACAACCACCACAAAATGCTCCTACTGCAATTCCTAAAAACAAAAAAATTTGTTTCTTTGGACAAAGCTAAAAATGAGGAAAGAAAAATGAAAGGGCAACCAACCAAATCCCTTTCCTCCTCTTTTTTATTTCTTTCGTCTTTTTTTATTGTTGGAAAATTTATTAAAAACACACGAAATTTACGTTTAAGATATGTGTATTTAAGAATGAAAGCACAATGGTTATAAAAGGTATGAAATACGCTTCATTGCGTGGCTAGTGTATGCAGAATATTGTTTTTCTGTATTGACTGCACTGAATGTTTATAAGATCTCTGTGTATGTGTGTATGTAAAAAAGTACTTTATGATTTTGTGTATATGTATAACTGAATATCACTGTTTTGAAAATGCACTAATTTCTGCCGAAACTGTTTACGCCCGTGAGTGACTAGCTTGACGGATCACACCGAACTGAATGGGCCTTACTTCCTCCAGGTCATTGGTCCCTTAGAGTTGACAGAGGTCTGCAATGAGCTGTAGGCTAGATATTCTCAAAAATCCTGGATGCTGAATTTCTCCGCTTGCAAAAGTGTTTGTAGGTGTACATATTGTCGATGTATTCCAAACCCCTTCCTCAACGACAATATTGCATTATTGTACCTTCAGTCCGCATTCCTGAGCCATAAACTTCAGTTTAATTTTGTTTAGTGGTTTTGTGAGCATATCCGCGATCATTTCGTTTGTTGGACAATAAATTAAGTAAATTATTTGTTTCTCCTTCAGATCTTTAACAATATGGAATTTTGTGTCTATGTGCTTCGCTCTATGGCTAAACTTCTTGTTACAAATCATCTTCAAACAGCTTTGGTTGTCCTCGTAGATGACTATTGTCTCCAGTTATTACACGTGGAATCGTCCAGCAATCTGTGAATCCATAAGGCTTCTTGGCATGCTTCCGTTAGCGCGATATATATTCCGCCTCTGTTGATGAGAGAGCAACGCACGTCTGCTTGCGACATCCCCAGCTGATCGTGACATTTAAAAACATTAACAAGTAACCACTGTTGGATTTTCTGTCAATGCGATTCTCTGCCCAGTCTGCATCTGCATAACCAATTAAACCCATTTCTTCGCCAGACTGACCTAGTGCCAGCTCGTAATCCGTGGTTCCCTTCAGGTATTGTTACACTTGCAGCTATATCGGGTCTCGTATTTACTGCTACATATAACAAAGCCCCAATAAGCTGTTGATACTTTTCATTGTTCTCCATCGAAGGTGGACTCTGTCTGTTCTTCAGATATCCCGTATCCAAAGGTATACTTGACGGTTTTGCTTCTTCTAATCTTCTTCTAATCTACTTAAAATAGTCTCCATATATTTTTCTTGTTTGATGCAATAAAATCCTTCTCGATTCTTTTTTATTTCTATGCCGAGATATCTTTCAAAATTCCTAGATCCAATAAGTTGAAGTTGGTTTTTAAAAAATCAGCTGTTTCATCAATTTCATTAATTTTTCTTGAAGCAATTAGAAAATCGTCCACGTGAACAATGATATAAATTTCTTCTTTTTCAATTTTCTTCACATAGAGACACAGATCAACTTTACTTTGCAAAAATCCATAGTTGTTCAAAATACTATTTAACTTGTCATACCAAATTTCTGCAGCTTGTCTTAGTCCATAGAGTCCCTTTTTCAGTTTACAAACTAGTCCTCTCTCTTCTGCTTTCTCGTATCCTTCTGGCTGCCTCATCTAGATACTTTCTTCCAATTCTCCATTGAGTAAAGCTGTTTTGGCATCGAAATGTTTAATAACTAGATCTCTTTTACCTGCAAATGCAAGCAGCACCTTGAATGTCGTTTGCCTCACTACAGGTGCGAAAACTTCATCGTGGTCCGTACCGTATTTTTGAGAGAAACCTCGTGCTACAAGCCGAGCTTTGTACCTGTCAACCGTTCCATCGGCGTTCTGCTTTGCTTTGAAGACCCATTTACAGGTGACTATATTTGCGTCCTTCGGTTTTGGCACGATGTCCCATGTCTCTTTCTTTAATAAAGAATCGATTTCTTCATCCATTGCTTTCATCCAATGTTCCTTATCAGTCCTTGACAACACCTTGTTTCTGCTTCTTGGATCTTCATTCAAAACAGTAGTCAGTTTTGAGATACCCATTTACCTGTCTGGTGGCACACCTTCATTCATTCTCTCTGATTTTCTGACCACGGGGTGTCCTGCATGGTCTTCCTGATTAGGATTATTATCTTCAGAGCTAGACTCGGCAGATGTTTCCTTTTCTTCGCTGAAATATTGAAATTCCTCGGCATTCTTTTCGAGCAGAAGATCAACTTTTACACGCCCTGAATCGTTTTGAACTTGATGATCCAACTTGTCGAGAAAGATGACGTCTCGACTAATTTTTATCCGATCAGTTCTTTTGTCAATCAGTCGAAACGCTTTCCACTCTTCCGCGTATCCAACGAATATTAATTTTTCTGCCTTTCCATCTAACTTCCGACGTTTTTCCTTGGGGATTTGTGCGCACGCTTCACAGCCAAATACGTGCAGGTTTCCGACGTCGGGTTTCACTATATGAGTCCGGTAGGCTGCTTAGTAAGAGTGAAGCTTTCAATTTGTCCTTTAACTCCTCTCCTGAAGCTGCCAGCTTGTTTTTGAGCGTCAACATTTCACCTATATGGTTCTCTGCATCACCACCTTCTGCTACGCGTAGTCTGAATATCCTATTGTACAAAAATATCGTACTAGACAGCGTCGCCTTTTGGTGATGTTCTTTGAGTTTTTTCCAAGCTTCACGTGCACTAGTCGCTCCTTGCATGTGAAGTAACTGATTATCCTCAACGAGGGGTCCGATTGTTGCTCGTGCTTTATCATCCCTTTTTGATCATACACGATCCATTGGTGTTGGCGCATCTTCCTTGATCACATCCCGAAGTCCTTATATAATAGTTTTCACTATTCAACTTTTGTACACTTGTACGCCGAAAATCAGCCATTTTTATTCCTGGTGCACTTTCGCGAAAAAATATTCAACTGTCTTCACTATTACTATCAAAGTTTCACTGTTCATATACACCTTTTCACACACCTGATGCTTATTTTCACTTTATGTCACTGTATCCAATATGTCACTGTTTTTGTCACTTTATCCAGTTGCCACTGTTTTTGTGTCATTGTATCCAATTGTTTATGCACTAGGCTATGGGCCCATAATCTGTTGGAAAATTTATTAAAAACACACGAATTTCACGTTTAAGATATGTCTATTTAAGACTGAAAGCACAATGGTTACAAAAGGTATGAAATACGCTTCATTGCGTGGCTAGTGTATGCACAATATTGTTTTTCTGTATTGACTGCACTGAATGTTTATAAGATCTCTGTGTATGTGTGTGTATGTAAAAAAGTACTTTATGATTGTGTGTATGTATATATATAACTATATATCACTGTTTTGAAAATGCACTAAGTCCTGCCGAAACGGTTTACGCCCGTGGGTGTCTAGCTTGACGGATCACACCGAACTGAATGGGCCTTACTCCCTTCAGGTCATTGGTCCCTTAGAGTTGATAGAGTTCTGCAATTAACTGCAGGCTAGATATTCTCAAGAATCCAGGATGCTGAATTTCTCCGCTTGCTAATGTGTTTGAAGGTGTACATATTGTCGATGTATTCCAACATTTGTTCTTGTCAAATCACAATATTAAAGCATGCAAAGTATTTACCAACGTTTGGGTGCTCACACAACACCCTTATCAAGGCAAGAAAAAGTGAGAAAAAAAAATTTAATTTTTCTTGCCTTGATAAAGGTGCTGTGTGAGCTGGGATTTGGTTGCTTGCCTTCTCATATTTCTTTCCTCTTTTTTATTTTTGTCCAAAGAAACAAATTTTTTGTTTGTTTTTAGGAATTGTAATAGGAGCATTTTTTGGTGGTTGTCCAAATTTGATCGTTGAATTCTTGTTTTATTTTCAGGAATTCTATAAATTGGAAATAATTTTTTTTGAAAATTATCAATTTCATTGAAAAATCATCTTTTTATATAGAAAATCCATTTTTTTGTTATAGGTCCAACTATTTGTTTGAAAATTAATCAGTTTTAGTTGAGAAATTAAGTACTAGTTGAAAATTCGTCTTCTTCGGGGAAAAAATTATTATCTCAGTTGAAACAATTGTCTATTTGCTTGACAAAATATTAATTTTGTAGAAAAAATCACTATTCTATCAAATTCTATCAAGGTTTCTATCAAAAGTTATGAAATTGTTTGTCTTCTTTTACGTGTTCAAGACAAGGGAAGGAGAATAAACAGAGACGTAATTAGATAGGAGTCTTTTCTGATAGCACTCAAGGTTAAGAGAATCGTATGTAATAATACAATTTTATGTTGCACAAATTTTCTCAAATGGGCAAGGAAATATAAAAATATGCATATTTTCCCACACTATAAAAAAATTCCTGGGGATTAGACCTTGCTTCTAATTTGAACAATTTGAAACAAAAATTGTTAAATCACTTCTACCGTATGAGGTCACAGCGCAAAAGGAGCTCAAAAGAGGGAAATAGGGTGATTTTTTCACGAGAAAGGGGAAAATAAGGGAAAAATTAAACATTTATTTTCATATGTCGGAAAAAACTAATAATCTTTTTGTAAGAAATGTTACATTTTTGAATAATTTTCAATGATTTTCAATGATTTCTGCAATTAAAATTTATTTTTGAAAATTGGATATACTCAGATCGTTGGAAATCTATCCAGAATTATATAAAAAAGTAAAAAAAAAATGAACAAAATTAGTTTACACAAATTTTATATGTTAACATCGTTCTCATTAATATTGCTTTCCATGATTTGTAATTTCGTCGTTATTATAATTGATACCTTCAATGTAAATTTGAAAGTTAACTCTTCAGTAGATCGAACAAAAATGCTGAAATTAATCCAATCGTTTGAGAAGAATTTTTTTTAATAAAAAAAAATTTTGCTTAATTTAAAATGTTTTGAAAACATTCAAAACAGCCTGAACCAGAGAAACATTTTATTATTCTGTATTCATGAAAAAATTTTCTTTCGTAGTGTTTATAACGTTCCAAAATCGCAAAACAAAAATGAAATCCCAAAAATCCTAATTCTCGACAAAATTTTCTTTTGCACATTTTGAAAAAAATTGTAACAGAGAAAAAACTTTATTTGAAATTTCAAATTTTCAACGAATAAAATAATTTTTTGAACAAAATAATTGAATTGTTAAAATTAAGAACATCAGTTTTTAACAAAAAATCGGATAGTTACATTTTCGTTTCAAAAAATTAATTTTCAATTTCAAAAACTGAATTTTCTCCCAAATTGTTGAATTTTGAAACCTGAAAGAAGAATCTTCTACAATGCAGTTGATTTTTCAACACGAAAATATGAGTTTCCAACTGAAAAGTTAATTTTCAAACAAGCATTAAAATTTCCAGTTAAAAGAACAAGTTTTTAACGCGCAAAAAAAACTTTGACTAAAATTATGAATTTTCAAATAAAAAATGAATTATTAACAAAGTCGTTCAAAATTCAACCAATTAGTTGAATTCTCTACCAAGCTGCTGAATTTTCGAGTGAAAATTCATATTTTCTACGAAACAGTTGAATCTTTAATGCGAATTTTGAATTTTCAAAATAAAAAAAAAATCAAATTTGAACCAAAAATGGAATTGCTATATTTTTATTTCAAAAAACTAATTTTCAAATGAAAAAACCAATCTTCTACGAAATTATTGAATTTTTGTGCCAAAAAAAGAACTTTTTTATATACAGTGGAGCTTTGAATTTGAAAATAAAAGCTCTTTTGGATTTAAAATTAAAAATATTCCTTAGTTTAATTATCAAGCACTATATTTTTCATTAAGAATTCATATTTTTGGTTGGTAATTCAATTTCTGTGCTACAAGGTAAACTTCTCTGTTAAAAATTCAGTTTTGGTTGAGGATTCCTAATTTAAGTTCAAAATTCTTTTCTTCGGTCAAAAATATGACCACTTTGTTAAAAAATAATTTCTTTTCCTTTAGGAATTGATTTTGTTGTTGATATTTCGCACTTCTCGGTTAACAATGCATTTTTTAGCTGCAAATTCAACTGTTCTAGCTAAAATTCATCATTTCAGTTGAAAATTCATCTCTTTGGTAGAAATTTCATCTCCTCTGTTAGAAATCCAAATGTTTTTATCTAAAATATATTTCTGTTTGATAGATAAGTCTGCTATAATATTTTTTGCTCAAAATTCTATTAGTTGGTAGAAAATTAATCAATTTTGTTTGAGGTTCAACAATTTTGTTACGAGGTTCTTCTTTTTGTTTCAGATTTTGTCTCTTGGTCTTAAAAATTCAATGATTTCGTTAGAAGTTTTTTTTATCTTGACAGGTAAATCTTGATGTAAGCCGGTTTTGTTGGTGTAGCCGACTTCATCACAGGTGTGAGTGCGAGGTCTGTGGAGTATAAATATTCTCGACAGTTCGCGTTGGAAGGCTGGTCGGGCGCAGATGGGGCGCTGGCCAGGTACTAGTGCGGCGCTGGTCAGGCGCTATTGTGGGGCCGGTCGGGCATCGGCCGGACGGAGTTGGAAGGTCCAGCTCCACGCGTTGATAGGTGCTGATGTACGTGATGGTCCGGGGCCGCGCAGAGGGGACACGACAGACAGTAGTGTGGGTCCGGGGCCGCGACGGACGGTAATGTTTCTGGTGGGCCGCCGTTACGCACCCGAAGGTGGAGGGGAGAGGAGAGAGTTCAGGGAGCCTCGGCCGCTTGGAGGGAGGCGGCGAAGGGGGAGAGAAAAGGAAGTCGTCGGCGTGCAAGATGAGCACGTCGGCAGAGGAATCAGTAGGAGAGGAAGAGGTAGTGGGTTTGGAAGGGATGGAAGCTGCGTGGCGGAACCATTTGCCAGGAGTAGGAGGTAAGGGTCCCTCAGGGGTGACGGGGACCAAGAAGTCGTAAGGGGAGTCGTCCTTCTTGGGAGTCACCGGAGTGGCTTGTGGCCGGAAAGGCTCCAGGTCGTCGTAACGCTTTGAGAAATCTAAGCGGCCCGACGACGAGGAGGATGATGGAGCGGAAGGAATGCGAACGAACCGAACCCGGGAACGAGGAGAGAGGGTTCTGATGGAACTAATGAGCAGGATGGGATGTTTCGGAGGAGAGGAAGGTTGAGCAGCTGGAGGAGCAGGAGGTTGAGCGGATCGAGAAGGAAGGCGAGGGAGGCCGTTGATTGCCTGGAGTCGGCGATCCCGAGTACCTCGATGGGGACGGGAAGAGCGGCGTTTTCTGCCAGGCATAGAGAGAGAGAGAGTTGCCTGAGAGAGAAAGAGTTCGGGATTGGGGCCTCGAAGGCAGACCAGGCGACCGAGAGAGAGAGAGAGAGAGAGAGAGAGAGAAAGAAAAGAGTTAGGGATTGGGGCCTGGAAGGCAGACCAGTCTACCTGAGAGGAGAGAGAGAGAAAGAGTTCGGGATTGGGGCCACGAAGGCAGACCAATCGACCTGAGAAGAAAAGAGAGAAAAGAATTCGGGATTGGGGCCTCGAAGGCAGACCAGTCGACCGAAGAAAGAGAGTGAGAGAAGAGAGCGGGATTAGGGCCTCGAAGGCAGACCAATCAACCAAAGAAGAAGAGAGAAAGAGAGAGGTGAAGAGGTAAGGCAGAAGATAAAGGCAAGGATAAGTGAACTTTTGTTTAATTTAGAACGGCTATCGCACAAAAGTCTCGTGATCAGCTGGGTGCGGAGCTTCAGAGAGAGCGAGCCCGCATTGCCCACTGGAGAGGTTGCAAGTCGCCAAGTGACGAGAATCGCTCGTGCACCGGCTTATATGGGCGAGAGGGGCGCGAGCTAGAGTGAGGCAGGGAGCGGCAGCGGACTCGCTGATTGGCTGAGACGCTCGAAACTGGAGTGGCAACGGAGCGGTGGGGACACCGTACTCCGTGCTGCCTGCCGCCGATCTCACGCGCCTTTCGCCGTTTACAATAATTTTAAAAACATTAAATGAATATTAAAAATATCCCTGAATAAAATTTATAATATTGAATATAATTAACATTCTTCTCCTAGCCTAAATTTTAATTGTGTGAAAACGGGACTACTTTATCTACATTATTTCTCTACTTCGTAATTCTATCCTATAAAGACTACTTTACATTATTTTTCCTTTTGCTAATTATACCTTTAAGAATAAAAACGCAATAAAAGATCCAGTTTGGTTATTTCTAAATTAAGACTTAAATAATAAACTGAAGCCTCAGGCCGAGTTCTTCCAGAATATTCACGTTACGCGGTTAATCATGATTATTGTAAATGGGGGGGGGGGGAATTAACACCAGCAAAATAAAATAAATGATATGGGCGAGAATATTAAAATATCAATTGAAAAATTAAATATATTAGTTAAACAATGTAGGTGATAGAGAAATATAGGGAACAGTATCAAATTAGCATTTAGAGCAAATATTTGGAAAACGAAAAATATCTCAAACTGAACGTAGCCTTGTGTTGAGATCCTCTGTAGTGACGCGCACGGGTTGGAGGAGGACAGAGAATAGCCTGGCCGGCGTACGTGACGAGCAGCTTGTTTTCGTTCTGCCCGTACGTGCCTACCGGCCTGTTTACGTGCCTGGCGCACGTGTTTAGGCACTTCTTATTGTCCTCGGGAAAATCCCGGCAGGACAGCTGCTAACCTGGCGCGTCGTTCAAGGCCCAAAACAATAGGGTGGCAATGTTCGGCTCAACGTTTAGGGTCTCTATCACCGTTATTGATGATTCACTTAAGTGGGTGAAAGCAAGCTCGTCTCTGGCAAACACAGTTGTAAAGTGATTAAGGCGTAAAACTTTTCCACTCGAGTTTCTCTTTGAAAATCGAGTTTGAGAAATTACGTGCCCGAATCACTCTCAACAGTGGTTTGATTAGAAACATAACCATTTGGTTGAAAATTTGTATTTTTTTGGTGGAATTATATTTTTTCTTAATTTAAATTAAAATCGATTACTTCGAAATATCAACTGTTACATTTTTTGTCAAAAATGTTTCCGAACATTTAGAAATAAATTCAATCATGAAATTAGACTACTTATTTGAAAAATCTGAATTACGAAGTTGGTGGTAGAATTCTAGATTTTTGTAAATGTTTTTCGATTGTTATTAGAAAAATAGAAGAAGAGAAGGCAGAAAAAGAAGAAAAGAGTTTCATGGGCAGCCCTCTTTTTTCTTCTATTTGTTTATTTTGCTTTCATTGGTTTAAATTAAGACATTTGAGAGTGTTTTGTCCCAATTTGTTAATTGGTTTTTTTCTTAATTTCGAAAAATTTTGTAGCTAAATTTTAAAGTTGGATTTGAAAGAAGAATTTAAATTCTAAATTAATTATAATTTATCTTTTTTTCACATAAATAATTTTTTTCTGGTAAAGTGATTTGCTGAAAATATGTTTTCTACTTTCTTGTAAGTGGGTCACGATAGCATTATTCGGTAATAAAATTAAGACGATGTTTGAAGAAGATAATTTTCGCTGGAACTCATTTACCTTATACATATACATGTATGCATCTTTTAAATTGAAACCTAAATTATTTCAAATTTTCCCCAAAATATCATCCAGAAAATTTTAATTTTAATTGTAAATGTTTTTTAATATTGGGAAATTAATATATAAGTTAGTAACCGGAAGTAACAAGATGCTTCCAAATAATAATCAACCGGCTCCCATATTTTTTAGAACTTTTTTAAAACTGACATTTTGATCCAATTTGTTTATAATAATTTTCATCCATATCGCACTAAAATGTATTCAAACGCACACAAAAATTAGTATTTAAAAAAATGATATTTAGAGATTGTGCTAGCCCAATGAAGTTTAAAACGTATTTCCCATGAGAAAAAAAGACCCCCATAAGTCTGTTTAATAGGATCCCAAAAAAAACCCATAAGTGAAAAATTGTGTTCTGCGAGTTTTCAAGGCTAATTATGATTATTTGCAGTATTTAAAATATAAATTGTTCATGATACATAAAGTTTGTTATTGTTTTTAGCAAGTTTCTCTTAGAATAAAGTTAGAAAGTAGCAGATTTTTCTAAATTATACAACTTATTTTCAACTTTCTAGTCAGATCAAGGTATTTATAAAACTAATTTGATAGAAATAATTGTTTCAACAATTTATTATTATTCATAATCATATTATTCCAGAACAATGCCAGAAAAATGCAGTCTGTTCTCAAAATTATCCCATTTTATCCACTTTTTAATTAGAGTGAAGTAATCATTGATGAAAGTGAACAAAAATATTTCTTTCAACAATTAATTTTCTCTTTTTGAATAATATTCTCTCTCAGTAATGCTAGAAAGTTGAGGTATTTTCTAAGCTTTTTAAATTTTTTTGAAACTTTTTTCTTAGCGCGAGGTGATAATATGATGCAATTTAACTAATACAATTCTTTAACAATTATTTATTATTTTTAATAATATGGTATTCTCTTTAAATAATGCTAGAAAGTTACGTTTTTTTGCATTTCTAAATATTTTATCCACGTTTTGCTTAGAGCAATGTGGAACTTAATAATATTTGACAAGAATAATTGCTTAAAATAAATAATTATTGCTTATAACTATCTTTTCTTATATTGACTCTAGATAGTTCCAGTTTTTTTCTGAAATGATTAACTTTTTGTCCATGTTTAGGGTTTGTCGTACTTTTTCCAAAGAGGCGAAGTTTTTTAAGGAAAATAATAATATAAAAAAATAATTGATAATATTTGAGATATCTGATAAATAATTGAGAATATTGAAAAAAAAATTTCATTTTAAAAAACTTAAAAAGGTTTCTTTCCCAAAATTTTGTTTCATAAATTTTTTGTACATAATTTTTTTTCACTAATTTTTTTCAGAATGTTTTTTTTTATAGAATTTTTTTTAACTAATTCTTTTTCAAAATTTTCGTTGACAACATTTTTTTTTGCAACAAATTTTTCTCACAAAATTAAAAGAAATTTGGTTTTTGAAATTTAAATATTTGTTTACTTAGGGTGATAATAATTATTACAAGTTAAAAAGCATAATTGCTTAAACAATTTATTATGGTTAATAACGATCTTCTCTTAGAGTAATGCTTGGAAGTTAAAGGTTGTTCCGAGGTTTATTCTGAAATTTTCCGTTTTTTTAAATCTTTACTTAAAAAAAAAACAATGAATATGAATTATAGTTTAAACAAAAAGTGTCTCGGAAACCACTTCACGGAAAATTTACATTTCACATTATCCATGTATCCATGAATATTTCAATTATCTATATATTGAATTCTTCGTATCAGTGGAAAAATTAATTTCATGAAGCAACTGATACCGTTATTATTAATTCAGAGGTGTACGTGACTTTTTTATTCACAAAAGTAATAAACCGGCAAGATTGTGTTTAGTGAAACAACAGTTTGTAAGAGTTTCATCTGTTTCCTCCAAGTCTTGTACATGGCATTGATGACTGATTTTTTCTTAGATTTATATACAGGGTGTCCCAGAGTTCGCGGATACGGACCATATAGCTCGAATTCTGGTGGTAAATTGAAATCATATTTTAGAGCTCAAAATTATTGAATACTCATTATTTTTCGAGATGAAGAAGGTCAAAGTGGGCCAATTTCGTTGCGTCTTTAAGGCTAAGCAGTAATGCTTCGATTTGAAAAAAAATCCTCAACAGCAACTCAATTCACGCTAAACAGTTTTCTCGTTCACAACAGTGATCTTTGAAAACAAGTTTACTGGACTTGCATGTTGGTGGCGGAAGTGAGAAAGTGGTTAGTGCCAAGTGGTGAGAGGATTTACGGAATTTGTGTGATAGGTGTGAGTGGAGTGTGAGGGTGGAAGCCGAAGAGGTGAGTAGGGTTGTGTGGGGTGAATTGGGAAGAGAAAAAGTAATCTTGAGCGTAGGGGTGAGGTGGGATTTGAGTAAATTGGGAAAGTGAGGTTAGGTTAGCAAGGAATCGGGGGAATTTGTGGTCAGGAGTATTGGGCCTTCGAGGGTCAAGTGTGGTGCTCGAAAATTTGTGGGGGTGTTAAGTGAGAGAAAGGGGTGTTTGCAAGGGCTGTGAGGAATTGAAAAAAAAGGAAAAAAGGGAAATATAGGGAGAATTTGCCGGCAATAGAGACAGCATCCTGCAGAGACATCTGGCGGTTGAGGAGGGTACTGCATGGAGTGGTCCCAGTTACCGGCGGCAGGGCGGGAGGTGGGTAGTGAGTGTACGGGTAGTGAAGTTGACGGGGAGGAAATTTTCCAGTTGCCACGACGGCCAACAGCCCGTGGCTCGGTGTCTAGTGGCGCGTCAGGGAGAGGGAGAGAGCGGGCCGGTGAGAACGAAGGAAGAGAGAAGGTGAGGGAGAGAACTTCGAGCGCAAGTGACGGGGAGGATCTCTTGAAGAGGAAAAGAGACAGCCAAGAGAGCCCGGACAAAAGCGTGGTAGAGAGCCCGTTTGAAAAAAGCGGGAGAACTAGGAGGACACCCGCCCGCAAAATGGAGGAAAATGTGGAGAAGGAGGCGTTCGGTATGCTGATAGGCGAGATCAGGGGGTTGAGGAAGGAATTGAGAATTAGAGATGAGAAATGGGAAAAGGAGATGGAAGAAATGAGGGAGAGAGTAGAGGGGTTAGAGAGGGAAAGGAAATAAGAAGATGCTAAAATGAAGCAGATGGAAGAGGAAAATAGGGTGTGGAAGGAAAGAACGGAAAAAAGGCTTGAGAAGATGGAGGGCAGGATGCAAATGGAAGGTGGAGGTGGGGGGAGCAAGATTAAAGGTATTCGGGAGAGGTAAGAGAAGATGATAGCAGAGAAAGTGGGAGAGCGTAGGAGTGAGAATGAAGAGAGGGCAGATAGGGAAAGGTGAAGGGCAATGGAGCTGAGAATGGAGAGAAAAGAGAAGGCAGACCGGAGGAATAATATTGTGGTAAAAGGGTTGAAGCTAAAGAGCGGGGAAGAAAGAGAGGGTGTGGAAGCGCTGCTACAGAGCATAGGGTGGGTTAAAGGCAGGGTAGGGAAAGCTAAGTTGGAAGGGAGAAAAGACAAGGAAGTGGCGGTTGTGGAGATGGAGAGCTGGGAAGAAAAGTTGGGGGCAATGCGAAATAAAAATAGGATAAAGGATAAGGCAGTTTTCATCGATCACGAATTAACGAGAAAGAAAAGGGATGTGCAGAGAATGCTGAACGACAGGGCTAGAAGGGAGAAGAGTGAAGAGAGATCGGCGAAGGTAGGATATCGGAAAATAAAAATAGACGAGAAAATGTGGGTGTGGGATGAGGAGAAAGATGTGTTGAAGGAAGTGCAGGGGAATTTGTTTCGTAGGCAGTAGGGATGTGGGGGTAAGGCAGGGTAGAGGAGTACTGAAGGTGCTGTATTGGAATGTAGCAGGGGTGAAGAAGAATGTCGAGGAGTTTTGGCGTTATATCAAGGAATTCGACGTTGTGGGACTGGTAGAGACATGGGTAGAAAGAAAGGAATGGGACAGGATAGAGCCAAAGCTGCCAAGGGGGTATAGGTGGAGACTTCAGGAGGCGGTCAGAGTGAAGAAGAAAGGAAGGGCCAGTGGGGGAATTATAACCGGGGTTAAATGGATTAGAGGAGAAAGCTCATGGAGAGGAAAAGGGGGAGGGAGGGCAAATGAGGGAAATAAAAATAGGAGGGATAACCTGTAAGTTTGTTACAGTGTACAATAAGGAGGGGATGGAAAGAATTAAAGAAAGGGTGGAAGACCTGCTGGGCGAAAGAGAGGAGAGTATGGTGATAGTGGGCAGGGATTTTAATGCGAGGATGGGGAGCGAAGGAGGACTTTACTCGGATGGTGGGGGTATCGGTGATAGATTATGTGGTTATGAATATGCAAGGATAGGAGGAGATGGAAAAATTCGCAGTAGAGGGGAGGGTGGAATCAGACCATCAGCCATTGAGTCTATGGATAAGAGGTGAGGGTGGCAGAAGACAAGGCAGGGAAGAAGTCTCGATAGGGGAGAGGGTGACCTGGACGAGGGAGGCGGTGGAGAAGTATCAAGAGGAGCTAGGAAAGGTACGCTTTGGAGGGGAGTCGATGGAAGAGATATGGGAGGATCTGAAAGAGAAGGTGAAAGGGTGTGAGGAAGGGGTTTAGAGTGATGTGTAAGAAGAAAGAACAGGAAAAGGAGAAAGAGCTGGAAGAGGAGTTAGAAAATGCTAAGACAGAGGGGGACGTCTGGAAGATAATAAAAAGGTTTAGGAAGCGTAGGGTGGGGGGCAGCAGGAAGATAGGAAGTGAGGAATGGAGGGAATTTTTTAAAGAATCATTCCAGGGCTCAGAATCAAGGAAGACGGACGGGGGAAGTAGAAGAACGGGGGAGGCAGAGATGGAGGAGTTGAATGACGAGGAAATAGAGAAGCAGATAAGGAAGTTGAAAAGGTCAAAAGCAGCAGGGTTGGATGGGGTGGAGAACGAAGCATGGCTGTTTAGTACACAAGAGGTTAGGGAGAGGCTGAAGGAGGTAGTGAAGGAAGTTTGGAGGGGCCAGGGATTCCCAGGAGGGTGGAGAGAAGAGTTAATAGTGCCACTGTATAAGAAAGGAGATAGAGATAGGCAGGAAAATTATAGAGGGATCACGCTAATGAATACGGCGTATAAAGTATACGCGATGGTGGTGGCAGAGAGACTGCGGAAGGATGTCAACGGGAAAGGAATATTGCCGGGGACATAGGCGGGATTTAGGGCGGGTAGGAGTACCATCGACAGTATCTACGTTCTGCAGCACGTGGTGGATAGAGAATCAGCGAAGAAGGGGAAGAGAGTGTACGCGTTTTTTGTGGATCTCAAAGGCGCGTTTCCGTCGGTGGATAGGGGGAGGTTGTGGGAGGCGATGGAGGATAGGGGATTAGAAAAAGGCCTAATTGAGAGGGTAAGGGAGATATATGAAGAGACCAAAGACTAGGTAAGAGGAGGGGAGGGGATTTCGGAGGGATTCTGGATGGATAGGTGGTTAAGGCAGGGGTGTCCTCTGAGCCCAACGCTGTTTGCGATTTTAATTGCGGATATGGAAAGTAAGCTGGAGGCTCGGGTGGTAGGAGGAGTCAGGGTTGGAGGGGTTATAATTTGGTCACTAGCGTATGCAGATGACATAGTGTTGCTGGCAAATAGCGAGGAGGCCTTAAAGGAGATGATGAAGGGGTTGAGATGATACCTGGATAAGAAGGGGTTAGAGTTGAATGCGGAAAAGTCCAAGGTTATGGTGTTCAGAAAAGGAGGGGGAAGGGATAAGGGAGGAGAGTGGAAGTGGAAGGAAAAGAAGCTGCAGGAGGTGGAAGAGTTCGTGTACTTGGGCTTCGTGTTTCGGAGGAATGGGGGAGTGGATGGTCACATAAAAGAGAGAGTGTAGAGAGAAAATGTGGTGATGAGGCAGGTGTGGGGGTTGGGAAAGAAGCTATTCGCAGATGATTTTGGACGGAGAATGAAGCTGTTTGATTCGCTAGTGATGAGTGTGCTATTGTATGGAGTGGAGGTGTGGGGGTGGAAGGAAAGTGAAGAGGTGAACATAACGCAGGAGAGGTATGTAAAGTAGACCCTGGGGTCGGCAAGGAACACGCCTAAGTATATTGTCAGGAAGGAGACGGGGAGAACGAGTGTAGGGATTCTAGCAGGGAGCAAGGCGTGTAAATACGAGAAGAAATTTTTGGAAGAGGGGGGAAGTAGGCTGGTTAGGGAGTGTTGGTGGGAGAAGGAGAACAGAAGAGGGGGTGGGAAGATGGAGGCTGAGGGGGAAAGGTATTTTGGAATGAGTGGACTGCAGATGGATGAAGTGGGAAGGATGCACGAGGAAGGAAGGTTTATGACTTGGTTAAGCAAAATGGCATGGAGAGAGAGAAGGCAGAGGGGGAAGAGAGAATTAGAGAGCCAAGGTTTAACGGGAACTATGTGTGGATTATGCCAAGCACAAGAGCGCAATATTTATGTGTGAAAGGAGAGAAAGGAAGTCAGGAACTTATAGCGAGGATGAGGTGTGGGTGTATGGAGGGTTTCAATAGGTTCTGGCTCCCGCGGTAGAAGAGGATATGTGAACTGTGTGGAAAGGGGGATGCAAGAGTGGAGCACTGGTTGGAGGAGTGCGTGGAGGTGGAAAGAAGTGAGATAAGCATGGAGGCACTGTTGCATGAAAAGGGGGAAAAAAGGGCAGTAGCATGGGTGAAGGGAGTCTTGGGTAAGATGGAGATAAAGAGTAAAAGGGGGAAGAGGAATGGAGACGGAAAGATTGTAAATAGGAGAGAAAGTAGATATAAGTAACATGTAAATATTGTAAATAGTAGATAAGTAGTAGGTATCAGAGCGAAAACAGAGGTTGGCAAGCGAGGCAATGCGAAACAGTAGGGACATGCGTGCGAGGCGAGGTGAAGCGAGGAAGGCAAGGCGATAAAAGCGTGCGACTTAGAGATAAGGAATGGATGGATGTTAGTCTTTAAGGGTTAGTTTTAAGAAAATTCTGTAAAAATGGAAGTGTAAGCAAGCCAATTTTTTGAGGCCAGCACGCTGAAAAATGAACGTTTATCTATCTAACAAGTTTACTGGTTCATTATTTTTTAAATCATTTGAAGTTGTTTCGTTACGAATTTGTTTTCAAAGGTCAGTGTTGTGAACAAGAAGAATTTTCAGCGTGAAATGGGTTGCTGTTGAGGATTTTCTATAAAAATTGTAGCACAACTGTCCAACTTTGAGAGACGCAACGTGATTGGCCAACTTTGACCTTTTTTATGTAAAAAAAATAATGAGTATTCAACATTTTTGAGCTCTAAAATATGATTTTAGTTTTTCACCATCATTCGACCTATGTGGCCTCTATGCGCGAACTTTGGGACACCATGTATAAATACTTTAGAATCATTTTACTTATTTTACGGTTTTGAACACATAAATTCGCAAAGTTATGAGTGTATGAAATTTTAGGGTTGCTTAAAAAAAACCTACAATTTTTTTCTTCAAGCCTTTATAACTTTCGACCTCATCAATGTATTTAATGAATACTTCTAGAAGAAAGACATCCCTACAGTTTTATGCGGAGCAAACCATTATTGTAGCAACGAAAATTTTTTGTTCCAGAAATAGAATGTATGAATTTTGTTGTTAGAAAAAACGAAAGATTCGAAAAAATGCTAAGAAAATAGTACGTTCATTTGCGAAAATTTCCATTGCCAAGAAAATTATTGCGCCTGCCTAAAACTTAGCGAATGTTGTTTTTATATGTTCCCGAATTTTCGAAAAAATATTGGGTAGAATGAAGAAGGTGTGCTTGTCTAATAAAGACTCTTTCTCTTCGGCTGAATTTTGAAAACATGAAAAGTTGATTTTGCAAGAAAATCGCTTTTTCACATCATGCTAAATTTCCGCAAAATTCCTGATTATATTAAGAAGACAGTTTGTACGTTTTATTGCTGTTCAAGTTATACAATTAAAGAGTGAGATGTATTTTCTGTACAAGTTTTTAAAATCATCGAGCTTTTTTCTTAGCATTTTGTCAACTCTGTCATTGTTTGTAAGAAAAATGCGAAACTTACCGGATTTCTTCGTTATTCCAGTACTAATTTACCAACAAACGTATGGGATTTTTTCAGTGTAGAAAGAAAACCTAAATATCACGTTCAGATTGAAAGTTTTAATTTAAAAAAAAAAATTAATTTTAATGAAAAAAGAACCCTAAAATTTTAAATACTCATCATATCCACATTTCGAAGGCAAATGATTCTATGACTTCAAGTTGCACAGCCTGCAATATTTGAAATGGATTCAATCATTGTTTCCTGAAATTTTAGCATTAGAAACCACATTAGTTCTCTATTTATTAAAAATTTGATATGAATAATAAAAAATTTTTATGAACTAAAAATAATTTTAATCGGTATTATCAACATTTATCGGCTTAGCATTTATTGTAATCAATATCCTGCGCTGTAGAACGACAAAAATGGAAGTACAAAAAACACATTTTTCGGACATTTTCATGACATGGTAACTTATACAACACTTTTTTAAATCAAATTTCGCAAAAGTTTTTCATTCAAAAAAATTGTGTTTACGAAAAACTCGCTATAATTTATTTAATCATAGGAAAAATGTTCTCAATTAGGAAAGTTTTTGTTTTTTAAATTCTGCTGGACCAGATTGTATCAAGAACTTCTGGTGGAAGAAGTTTACTTTTATACATCAACATTTGGCCCGCATAATCACCTGATATGTATATTCATCATCCATACTTTATATGGATGACCTGAAGATCTATGCCTTTGGTAAAAGCGAACTTCAAACTGCTATAAATATTGTCAAGAATTACGCAGGAGAGATTGGGATGGACTTTGGATTGGACAAGTCTGCCAAAATTAATCTAAAGGAAGGAAAGATTACTGGCGTACCGAAGGACCCTGAGCTTGTAGATATAAGTGTTATCAGTCATCTTAATACTGAAGAAACCTATACATACCTGGGCGTGCCTCGAAGCTGCATTCAGGACGTAACATCAGTGAAGGAGTCTCTCCGAAGCAGATACAAGCATCTTCTTCGACAGATTTGGTCTTCCAATCTGTCGGCGTTGAACAAGGTATCTGCGACTAACATGCTCGCTGTCCCAGCTTTACTCTACTTGTTTGGGGTGGTTCAATGGACGAAGAACGAGCTTAAGGCCCTTGATGTCACCACGCGTAAGATCATGCATATGCATGAAAGCTTGCATATCAATTCGTCAGTTCCGCGATTATACTTCTCACGCCGTCAAGACTCGACAAGTATTTGCACGGAAACTTTCACAGAAATGTAGAAAAACAGTCCTTGGCGAAGGAGCAAACTTTTGCTTTCCTCAAATCATCAGGGCTCAATTCAGGTACAGAGGGCTTAATTTTCGCATGCCAGGACGGTGTCATCTCCACCTTAGCATACCGTCACCGCATTTTATGTCGAAATGTTCCCAGTGATAGGTGCAGAGCGTGTCATGCAGACGCTGAGTACCTAGAACACATACTATTAGGATGTCCGACCCACGCAGGAACGACGTATATCCATAGACATAATGCGGCAGCAGTCTCCGTTGCGCAATCGAGACCTGATATCGTTCTCCAAGACTTCGAGAATCAAACTATATTCGTGATCGAGTTCTCGGCTTTTGTCCGAATACAAAATTACCAACAAGGAGAAAGGAAAGGAGGAGAGGTATCAAGACCTTGGAAGAGAGCTACAACGACTGTACCCCAAATATTCGGTACAGTTCATTTTGATTGTGATAGGTGCTTTCAGAGGTGCCAAAATGTCACCAGTTCGTAACCCTAAAGCCATACCCGCGTGCCAAAAATATGCCAAGGCACTTGTGAGATGAATGCAGAAAGCTGTCATTCTTGGGACTCACCGTGTCCTCAAGACACACGAGGGTTTCGCCGGCCTGTCGTTGTGATTTTATCGTGCCCTGTGACCACCCATCTAACGGTTGTAAGATGTGGCCATAAGTGTGATTTAGCGCGGTTCTACTGGGGGCTGTTCACATTTTTTAGATGGAAGTTGCTCTAAGTGGGACCCTGCGGTGGTTGTTTAGCTTTTGTTCTTCACATATATAGTTGAGTGTTTTTCATAAGGACAACCGCAGGATTTTGCTGGAAGCGGGTGCTAATATGAAAAATTGAACCCGCCCCCAGCGAAATCACGGTAAAATTCCAGATGTAACCACGTCTCACAACCGTGAGATAGGTGGTTACAGTCTGCGATTGTTTCAATAAGATGACCCGACAGAAGTCTCGTGTACCATGAGGACACGGAGCGACCCAAAGACGACCGCCTTCTGCATTTTCCCCGCAAGTGTCTCAGAATTTTGTTGAAACATAAGGATGCTTTTCAGGCTATCAACCAGTGGAACCTTGACGCCTCCAAAAGCACCAATGATCAAGACGATTAGTGTTTAGTTTTGCGTGGAAGGAGGGGGTGACGGGAGCTCGTAGAGGCAATAGGCGCTGAATGTTGTTGAGATAACTGATTTATTTGCTTAACTACAATGCACTACACTACACTACGACACTCGAACCGTTCGACCGCACGTCCGCTTTGGGTGATACTCTGAGAGCAACTGATGAACGAAGCTGTCCAGCTGAGGCCTACCGCGTTGCCACACACGCGCCATTCGATCGAATGTCCGTTCTGGGCGACGCAGGAAGAGCAACTGAACGGAGTTGTCACGCGGCAGTCGATGAAAGGGACCTCGACGGTCCTCAAGTGGCGCCCTCTACTGGAGACGAGCCGAAAACCAAACAATTAGCTTAACAGAACATTCCGGGTATAACTGTCGAAACTCCCTTATAAGGTCTTTATAGTTCTCTTTCTTTTCTCTATCCTTGGCTATGACGTTTTTGCCAGCTGGTGCCGAAAATTCAATAACAAAGATGGTTCGTTTCTCGAAGTCAAAGAGAACTATATCAGGCCTTAAGTGCGCAATAGAAACTATTGTCGAAAATTGTGCCTTTGGATGTAGGTCGTTCCCGCATGAGTTGGACAACTAGATAGGATGTGTCCTAGATACTCGGGGTGCGCATGACATGCACTGCAGCTTTCATCGCAAATGTCTTGGCCCAAAATGTGGCCACGGTATGGTAGAGTGGAAATGACACCGTCTTGATATGGCAAACTGAAACCCTCCGTGCCCGACTGTAATATGGGTGATTCAAGGAAAGCAAACGTTAGAGCATACGACATCGACTGATCCTCCACATTTCTCTGACAGATGCCGTTCACCCTCTTGTCGAGGATCTGTTCGCGGAAGTTTTTCTCCTGCGCTTTCTTCATTCAGGTCTTTAGAAGTAAGTACTCGAGATGGATAAGATTTGATGCATTTTGCTCTCCCTTGATATTGAAGTCAAGGCCGAGTGTTCCAACAGCCTCCTCCGCTGCTTTGCACAGAAACGCCCCTTTGCTTACTTCTTCGTCTTTCCTGAACATTTTAAGAAGAGGGTCTTGTCCATTCGCAACTACATATGCTGTACCCAGAATAATCCTGTTGTGAAGACATTCAAGATTCAGTATTCCGCGACCACCTAGGCGGCGTGAGATGTAAAGTCGCGGAATAGAAGACCTAAGGTGCATGCTTTTGTTCATGTACAAAACCTTCCGTTTCCCGATAACAAGGCATCTGAGCTCGTCCTTTGTGTATCGAACCACTCCAAATGAATAGAGTACTACTGGGACGGCAAGCATGTTCGTCACAGATACTTTGTTTCTCGTCGACAGTTCGGAAGACCATATCTGTCGGATGAGGCGTTTGTATCTGCATCGGAAAGTATCCAGCGCCACGGTGTCGTATCGCGCTTCTATCGACGAGCTGACGGTCTTCAAAGACGCCACATAGTTTTCCTTTCTTCAAGTAAGCCTTGGCGCATTTCTCTAACGCGAACTCTATTCCAATCCCTTAAGTGTACTTTTTGACAATGTCTAGAGCTAGATACAGTTTTTCTTTATTTTCAGCATAGATCTTGAAATCATCCATGTAAAATACAGTGTCCTCATGCTTTCGATCTCTAGATTTTCCCCGGAGGTACCCTTCGGAAAGGCAAAGTGCGAGAGACAGTGTCAATAATGTGAGGCAAAAGAGAAGAGGGCTCATGGTGTCGCCCTGAAACACACCTCTGTGAAAGGTGACACTGCTAGTGATCATACGATGTTTTCCAAATGAGATAGTTAATCTAGTTTTCCAACGCGGCATTCATCTCTCTATGCACCTCGCGATGTGTGGATGAACCTTTAAGCTTTCCAACAGACAGATGATAAGTCTATGGGAGGTTGAATCGAAAGCTTTCCGGTAATCAATCCAGGCCATCGAAAGGAATCGTTGATAGAACGCTGCTTTTCTACAAACACATCTATCGATGAGCAGTTTCTCCCGACATCCTGCTACGCTTTTCATTAATTCGCGTTGTTCGTACATCTATCGCCACACAGTTCCAATTGTCCGAACAATCCCATCATTCAGGATAGCTGTTGAGATCTTATACAGTGTGCTCAGACATGTTAATAGCCTGTAAGTTTCCAAAACTGAAGAAAGTTTTCCGTATTTTAATAAAGCATACATATTCCATTGAATATTCTCATGCGAAAAAATATTAGGCAATCGGTGAATTAGCTGTATCAAATATTTCTATTAGACAGGATCAAGGGTACGACTTTCACACCTCTATCTTTCAATAGATAATGTTTCTAGTATTGCTTCTGAACATGACAGAATACTCAATTCTTGACAATTATAATTTATCATTAGTATTCTTACAATTTAAGTGAGTTTATTGAGTGAATAATAGTTGATACTATCACTATTTTACAAAAATCATAAAAACGTGATATTTTATTTTATTTCTGATAAATCCATAAGCGGAATAAAGCAATTGCAAATCAAAATTGAAAAATTTCAACTTTATTTTGCTTGACAGTTATTTAAAGTTATGTAAATTCCCTGACTTTTACAAGATTTTTTTTTAAATCCCTGACTTTTCTCTCACTTTTTAAAAAATTGTTGTTTTTTTACATCGAATAAGTGCAAATAATAATATTTTGAATTCTTGGTATCAGTTGAAGAATTAATTTCATGAAGCAACTAAAACCGTTATTATTAATTGTTTTTTATTATGATGTGTAATTATGTACATAGAAAGACGAGTGAAACACGTGCAGTCTTAAACTTGATACATGTTTTCATATAAAATTGCTTTTAATTTTGTCATTCCAGAAATTTCGTTGTGTACGTGACTTTTTTATTTACAAAATTAATAAACCGGCAAGATTGTCTTCAGTGAAATATCAGTTAATG